>PVKM010000475.1:21122-107129 GCA_004027735.1 Carollia perspicillata | reverse complement strand
CTTACCATAGATAAACGTACTTCTGTTCATGTATACAAGGGAGGACCTCCAGAAAACCAGAATTATCTTCTGGAGGGTGAGTCCTTGTAGTACAGGCTTCCCCTGCTAGATGAGTAAGCTAGGAACACACTGGTATCAGTGTACCAGCTGGCATTGTTGTGAGAGCCTGTGTTCACTGTTGGTGAATTTTTTGAAGACTATTTTAATGCATTTTCCAATTTCATGATGGGTGCTTTAGGAGCACAACTGCCCTCACCAAAAACAGCATGACCCTTGTGCCCTACCCTCCCTAGTCACCAGATCTTACCCCAAGCCACTTTTTTTTTTTGTTTGTTCCTCCCAGTTGAAAAAGTCTTCAAAGGTAAATGTTTTGCCAATGTGGAAGAGGTGAAACAAAAAGTGTTTCAAAAAGGCATCAAAATCCACCAGTTCAGAAACTGTTTTGAGCAGTGGAAAAAAACATCTCAATAGGTATATTGCATCAAATGGAGAGTACTTTGAAGGTGACTGAAGTTTAAACATGTAAGAATAAAAACACGATTTTTATAAATAATTGTTGTTTCCGCGGGTCTCCCCTCATATTTTCCATTAGCCTGTACGCTACTTGAAAGCTATCTACTGTTCTGGTGCCTAGACCAGTCCTCAGAATGCAGTTTATATAAAATAAATATTTGTTGAATAAGTGAAAAAAATGAAACAACAAAAACGAATACCACTGTACAATGCCGCTAACACTGTACAGCTCTACCATCTTTTATCTGAAACCCATAGAACCCACAGAACCAGAAGTGTTCTAGAATTCAGATCTGTTTAGGCAGGCAGTATGTTCTGAAAGGTAATGTGGTACAGATACTATGGATTACGAGACAACCCAGTGGACAATGGGACAACAATAAATAATAAAATGGGTTAATGTTTTTGTAGCAAAACTTGAATATTTCTACTAAGCAGGGATAAATGGATACCAGTAAATAACCTAATGCCAAATTGGGATAACTATATAACAATAAATAGTCACATTCAGCTGAAGTCAGATTTTACTGCCAAAACATTTTAGGAAGCAAACAATGGAATATACAGATGAAGTTTAATACAGTTGTACACCTGAAGCTTATAGAATATTACTCAAATAAACCTAATTTAAGAAAACAAATGCCCTTCATGAAAGAGTTCAGATTAGACCAATTTGGCTGCCAAATGAGTCACCAAATTTAAAAATATAGGTAAATGAGAAGAAAGAAAGAGAGAGAGGGAGAGAGAGCAGGAGAGAGGAAGGAAGGAAGGGAGGAAGGAAGGAAGGAAGGAAGGAGGAAGGAAGAAGGAAGGAAGGAAGGAAGGAAGGAAGGAAGGAAGGAAGGAAGGAAGGAAAGAAGGAAAGAAGGAAAAGAAAGGAAGACCAGAACCAAAAATAAAAGAAAAGAGAAGGAAGGGAAAGGTAATAAAAGAAATCTTTGGTTACTAAGACTTTCTGGATTTTAGAAGTGCAGGTTAGGAATTTTATCTCTTTGTGAATATATGAATTTTAATAACACTAGGTTTTCTATGTTCTACCTATGTTCATTTTCTAGGTATAAAAATGTATCTCAAAGTTTCAGACTTTGTATAGATTGCTCACTAAGAGACACATTTTCCTTATGAATTACAGGACTACCTAAACTTATTATTTTCCTAGTTATCCAATAGTAAATTTATATATATCTTCAAAATTAAATGTTTTCTGTATATGGTAGAAGTATTAACTACTTTGCCTTTTAGACAAAAATAGTTCACAATATTTTCTTCTCTCATTTATTGTTATTTTGTATGTACATATTTCATAAGTATTTATTTCAAAAATATCATTGTTTTAAAGTTATGTTTCTATGAGACATAAATAAATAGGTCATCTTTCCTTTTTTTTTTTCCTTAATGCCAATACAAAACCTGACTCCAAATTTCTTTTTAAATAAATCCCAAATTTGTCCAAGACATCTAGTTCTTATTTGCTTCCTTTTTTTTTCACTTACTCACTCATTGTATAAAATAAAAATTTATTTATCAGACACACCAATGCTCCTGACATACACCACTCACTTGGAGTAGTTTGTCATATGTGGTGTGTTCACAGTTCAACTGTTAACCAGGCTTCCATCTCCATACTTATTAAAGTTGAATTTAGTTGCTAGTGCCAATACTTTCAGATAGGACAGATGTTGTATGTCTACAACTTTTGTAAGTTACTTCACTGCTATGTGACATGGTCTTTAACACTTTTTACTGTAGTTAAAGATATAAACTAGATTGCAGTCCATGTTAATCCCTTCCAACCAGAGACTGAAGGAAAGGGCTTGTATGAGCTGCTTCTGGTCTTCCCCAGGGTGGGGTTTCAAACTACCAGTCCAATTGCTCGGCTTTGTACGTGTTGCAGTTTGATATGGTAGTTGAAAAGCAGCGCCAGCTAACAGGGAATTACAGTAATCAAGTTGTTGGGGGGAAAAATCAATGTACTGAACAGACTCTCAATCTTATTATAAGACCAAGTCAAGTAAAGACAGGCAAAGGTCCTCCTGTGCCAGCAGCAATGTGGATAGAAAGGATGAGGAAAATAACATCATATTTATTTATTTGTTTGTTTGTTTATTTATTTATTAATTCAAAAGGCCACTAAGCACCTAAATAAATTTTAAAATTGTGAAATTGAAATCTGATCAAAGCCATTCATGTCAAATGTAAAATAAAATGACTTAATTGTGAGGTCACTTTAACTGAGCTGATAGAATTGTATTTTTTGTTTGAGCTGAAGTATAAGAAATTCGATTATAACTGGTACTACAAAGTTATACAAAACTCAGGGAGGGTAGCATAGTGTATCAGTGCTTTAATGTAGGTAAAAGCTACTGAGTTACAATTCATGGCTCAGTCACATATATCTTTTCAAATATGAGTATCTGGAGTAGCTTGGATATTGCAAATTAAAACAAACCAAATTTGGAATTTTTCTGTCATTCCCTGGCACACTTTATTTCTAGGACGAACACAGGGCGGGGGAGAATTTAGGTAAGGGAAGCTCAGAAGACAGAGAAGAAGGGAGAGAAGGTAAGAAGAATTATACACAAAATGGTGTTGATTACTCTCTTGGGGGCAGCAGCTAAGGCCTAAATCAATCTCAGGCTGCTCTTGAAATGCAGGCATACGTTTTCAAGCATTATATTAAAATTTCATGATCAATAATGCTGAAAGCTGCAGAACATACAAGCAAAATAAGTGCTGACAATTCACCAGCCCCTGAATTTAATAAAATGTCATTCTCCAGCCTCAGAAATAGTGGCAGGAGGAGATAGCAATCCTGATTAGAATCTGTCAAAGAATCTCCATTTGTCTGGTAATAATAAGACCAGGAGGGTACCTTTTGCTCCAGGTTGTGTTTACTTACCCCAAAATACAGCAGTCAATTCATAGTCTAATCTAATTCTACTGTTTTCAAGTCTAAATCACCAAATCAAAGACCTTTTTTTTTACCCTGGGAAAAAAATCCAATATTACTACTCTGATGTTACATGTAGATAACAACTAGATTGGAGGATTAGTCCTTTCTCAGTCAAGTGGGTTGGTTTCTGGGGCTCTGCACGTGTGTTCACACACCACTCGCTTAGTTTGTAACGTAGTTTTATCATTTTTGGAGTCTTACTTGTTATTTGCTAACGGCATGGAAAATGTTGTCTTCTGTATTTACAAGAAAAGTCACTACCACTTTAATTAGGATATTCTGTATGCATTCAGGCACTGAGAGGTACTTGCCTATTTAGACAAATCATCAGCTTTCTTTAAAGGAAACTCCTGTCCATCTGACGAGCAATCCACAATGCCAGGGTACAGCTGAAAAAACCATGGTGACCCAAGATGTACCACACCTGAATGACTGGCCACAAATATGATTTCTACTGTCTTTTTTGCTATTAAATAAATGACTTGGGAAAGATTGCAAAATAACCTGATGGGTCTTTCAAAAATATTTCCTTTACAGCAATGGTGTATTGTTATATTTTTAATCAATTGTTAAATATTGCTGTAATCTTAACTTTACTATTAATGCAGCATATTGGAATAGTCCTCAGAGGTACTCTTCAGTGCTAAGAATCTCCCTTATGTGGTTCCACCTACAAACCCACCATACTATCCTAATTACCTTCCTATCCAAAGTATTTATTCTGGGATCTATCTATCTATCTATCTATCTATCTATCTATCTATCTATTTATTTAATTGACACCATCGGTGCCTCTTTCTAAGAGTCTGTGCTCAGCACTGCTGAGAGTTTCCTGACATTGCTCTGTTATCTGACCTTCGTTCCGGACCCTTTCATTCCTGTCTTATCCACTCCAGTTAGAGCACTGTGTAGGAGATAAATTTCTAAATTTGGGAGGGTACAAAACTGAGATTGTCTGGAACAAATTCAACAGGTAGTGGAAGACTGCAGAGAAAGCTTTCAACTCTGAAATCTGTGATTTTATGAAATAAAAGTTTTAAGTAATAATGTAGCATTTATTATTTTTTCTTGATTAAAATTTGGAATTAACTTAGTGTGATTTATTTTCAGCCAATAGTAGACATATTTTACCTGTTTGAATCCAACTCCAGGATGAGAAAAAATGTTATAATTTCTCAAAAACAGTACAAATATGTGACACTTGAATGAGTTGCGGCCAAGTGAAGCCATTCCTAGTAGTGTTGCTGTGAGCATCATTGCTGAAAGCGTGTTCGCTGTAGGCATTTTTGCTGTGACTAAGGTGTTTGCAATGAAACTACCCAGAATCCTATACTGGAACCTGTGACTATGTCACCTTGCATGGCAAAAAGATTTTTGCAGATGTAATTGAATTAATGGTTTTGGGATGGGAAGATTATCCTGAATTATCGGGGTGGGCCCAATGTAATCACAGGGTCTACAAAAGTAAAGAGGGAGGCAGAGGAGGAGGAGTGGATGAGGCCGTGTGAGAATGACTGGAGCCACCATTGCTGTATTTAAAGGCACAGGGAGGTGAACACAAGCCAGAGAGTGGTAACATCCTTCAGAGGCTGCAAAAACTAAGAGCATGTATTCTTCCCTGGAGCTTCTAAAAGGAACACAACCCTGTGGACTCTTTGATTTTAGCCCATTGAGAACTTGTTAGACTCTGATTTACAGAACTTGAAGATAATAAGCTTGTGCTGTTTGTGATCATTTATATCAGCCATAAGATTACACACACACACACACACATATACATATATATGATATATGGGCTAATATCAATCACTTTCATTTTCTATAGCTGCAGATGATAGAAATGATGGTCACTCATACTTTATATCTTTTTTGCTGACAGTCTAACAAAGAAATGAATCACAGCTGAATCTGATTAATTCATCTGAATGTCTTTCATATGTTAATAGTATACAGATAATTCAAAAATATGTATATGAGGGAATATATTTGGAACTGCCATTGGGCCTAGCAAGAGAGACCATCATCTTAATTCAAGTTGAGAGGAAAACATACACAAATTCATAAATATTTAAATGGTGAATATAGCTAGATAAACGGAATTAAGAGTGTCACTCACTTGAAAATCACCAAAAGACTTTTAATGATCAAATGTCCCTAAGGGATTATATTTTATCTAATAATATAATTTTCCAAGTAGGTATAAAGTATCTTTTAAAAACTATTGATATTTCAATTCCTTTGAAAAAAGAAAATGTAGAACAGTGACTTCATGGAGTGCTCCTTCTCCTCCCATCCCTCACTGGGTGTCTCTTCTCCCTCCAGTGCTCACTGCAGGGAGAAGGGGCCTCCACTGTGACAACCTGTGTAGTCGGCATGTTAATCTGGACTTCTCTATCCCGCCCCAGGAAAACTGCTTTCTTCTCTTTCTTTAGAAAATTGTCCTTTTCCAAGCCTTCAAATAGTAAAGTATTAATAAATTCTTTGCCAAAAAGTAGTTTAAAATGTTTGAAAATGTACTACCAATTCAAGATGGCAACTTGTGAAGATTCTGAACTCATCTCATTTCATGAACACAATGAGTCCACAGCTCATATGAAACAATTTCTTCTTCAAAAGCCTAAAGGCCAGCAAAGTGGCAGCCATACCTTGGGAAAACAGGAAGAAACCCACATAGAGCTGAAGTTGGAGGAGAGGCTGAGACACAGTCTCACTGTAAAATGACCCTAGTGTGGGTCCCACAATGAGAGGGAACTCAAAACCCAGAGCATCAACCTGAGTAGTGAAGGGTTTTAGCCCCGCATAAGGCATCCTAACTCCTAAGACACAGACCTGAGAGATGTCTCCCCAAACACCTTACTTTGAAAACTGAGGGGGCTCACGTCCTGAGGCCCAGAGGCTGTAGCTGTATGAAAAACAACTCTTAAAGGGTGCACATGCTCATAACCACTCACCCAGGGTGAAGCTCAGAGGCAGTCTATGACACGCAGACTGAAAGTGAAGAAGGACACCTGCCTATAGGAAAGTGCTGGCCTTGGGGGCAGACATCTAAGTTAACACAGACACCAAGGAGCCTGTGGGAATGCTCTCCTGGGATGTAGACTAGTGGGTACCAGCTTCTTGCTCTCCCTTTGCCATGCTGAGAGCACCAGTATCTCTAAGACGGGAGTGTTTACACACTTCAAAAACTAAAAGTTTCAGTAACATACACTTTTACAACACTATAAAAATGTTTTCTGTAATTACAAAAATATGGAAAGATTCTCCTTCCTCCTCAGGTTTATATTATCTTAAATCACACCATGGAATCAATTATTGTTTCTTAATCCAGGCATGCAGCTGGATTTGTATTTAGCAAAATACCTATATCTGTTGCAATAATAAGTTATAGGCTTTATTTTTGTGCTAAGTAATGCTGAAGAAAAAGAATTCAAATTTCAAAGAGTAGCAAGGAAGCAGCACCCTGTTCTATCTTATTAGCACAACTCTGCTATTGCAATATGCTTGGCCCTAAGGGGTACATCTTAATGGAAGTCAAATAGGAAAACCCTGTTCCAATTCTCTCAGCTTCAATTGCAGCTGAGTAAGGTTGGACACATGATGCATGTCAGGCTAGTGTGATTAAACAGAAGCCCACTCTGGGGAACATAGGGGAACTGAGGAACATCATGCTTCTGGAAAAACATTTACTTTCAGAAAGAGAGAAAAAGAGAATTGAAAGGAGAGAAAACAGAAGTGACTGACCATCTACAGTTTGCGTCTTTTAGCAGCCACACACACATTTATTGAATTTTTAATAATTATTTATTGCATGTCAATTTGTGCCAAATGCTATAATATATCAGACATAGAAGATGGAAAAGACATTAGACCATATGTTCAGGAAGTTTATGTGGAAAAAGAGGAGCTTATTCAGTGCAGAGGGGACACTGAAAATAAAAGAGAAAAAGACTACGAACATCATGAACTAGCCTTGGCTGGTATGATTCAGCTGTTTGTAGCATTGTCCCGTAACCAAAAGTTCATGGGTTTGATTCCCAGTTAAGATAGATACCTAGGTTGAGGTTTCCATCCCTGTCCCAGCACATAAACCCCCCACATCCAGGCACATGTGGGAGGCAAATAAATTGACGTTTTTCTCTCATGTCCATGTTTCTCTCTTTCCCTTCCATGCTTTCTAGAAGTACTATAATTGGGTGTTTGTAGTGGGTGGTGTGTGAAGTAAAAAAAAGAAAGGAAGAAGGAAAACAAGAGAGGGAGAGAGAGGGGGAAAAAAAGGAAGGAGGAAGGAAGGAAGGAAGGAAGGAAGGAGAGAGGAGAAAAGAAAAGAAAGGAAAGGAAAAGAAAAGAAAAGGAAGGAAGAAAGAAATATCATAATCCTAGAGAGCTATGAAGAGGCCAGGTCTTTGGGAATTTACCGTGATATGTTTCTAAAATTCCTCCTTTTACATACTTCATTATGCTAGCTCAAAATTGTACCATAGTCAATGATAGAAATATTACAAGTTATATCATTCTTTTGGGAACTAACAATGGAAACTATCAAATTAAAAATTCTAAATTTTGCCCATTGGACTTGTTTAATCAATAATGTTTACATTTATGAATCATGAATGCTTTATTTTATAACAACACATGTTTGTATGGAACACTAGATTATCAAAGATAGTTGTATTTTATAAAATGCATTTTGATATCAGTTTGAAGGAAGGATTAAATAAAAGACTAGGAATAAATATTTGGTTGATGTATGATGCTCTAATTAAAATGAAGTGTGATGAAATCATCAGTTAGATCAGTGTTTGAAAAGACTACCAATTCGGGATATATTTTAGTGCTACATACATTCTTTTTACTCCTTTTTCTATAAAGCTAAAAAAATGTTAACATTAGTGAATAGAAGAACTATATTCAGACTTTTATTTTCTCTCCATCTTCTAAAGCCAAATTAAGTTGAGAGGAAACTAATTTTAAAAGGCAGAAATATGCATTATAGGCAAGAATATATTAAAATATTGAAATAGAGAGTATGTCTTTTTTGTTTTTCCTTTTGCCTGTTTTATTACAGATTATGTTGACATAGGCTGGTTTTCAAGTAAGAAAAAGTAATTCAATATATTTGTGAACACAAAAGAGACTTATTTAGAACAACTACTTGAGACTTAAAGAAGTAAACATAGGCAACAAATATGGATCAATCTTGTTTTTATAAATAGAAGGTCAACTATATGAAAATTGAGTGCCAGAAAATAAACATCTTGTTAATAATTGAATGATTAAAATAAGACATTAATGCTTATTTAGAAAGATAAATGAGAAATAGCATCCCAAAATAACTCTTTGTGGTTCCTGTAGAGGAAGAAGGAGAGATACCTGAGAAAAGAGAGGAAACACAGGATCCAAAGAATGAATGACATTATCTGGAGATCTTCCCCAAGGACCTTTCTGAGGGTTATATTGAAGTGAATAGTTAACCACTACTTGGCTATTCAGTGGAACAAAAGAGTAATTGTTAACACAAAAGACAGAAATGAGCTACATCTATGTAACATTTAATATATTAATATGGTTTAATTTTGATTTAATTAAAATCTAAAAGAGATGATGTATAATGATAATTTCTTTCTATCAGACAAGAGGAATGATTAATCATTTACTTAGACCCTAATAATTTACTGGAAACATTTATAAAATGATTGAAGGAAAATATTATAGAAATGAAACTTTTTAAATTTATTTGAGGATAATATAATATGAACATATCAAATAATACTAAGGGTAAATAAATATCAATCATGTGTGAATTAAGTGGAGATAAATTGATTTCTTTTCAGAGTAATAGCTTAACACAAATCTGGCTGAAGAAAATTAAATCTTGTAACTATGCCATTATGGTCTACCATAGAATATTCAAAGCCACTCTTAACGTGGTTGTTAATAACACTATAGTTAGCAGATTGCAATGAGTTCTAAGATGGTCCTTTACTTTCAAGCTCTCTATGATATTACAAAAGTGGCCAGAGGGGATGGGGTACTGGGGCTGGGTGGGTGGGCAGAGGAGAGGGAAATGGAGCCAACAGTAAGTGTTAACAATAAAAATAAAGTTTAAAAAATAAAACAAAATCATTACAAAAGATTGACTGCAGAGTGAATTAGTGAGGCCTCCCTTGTCTTCTAATGAGAATATTTCTCTGGAACTCTTGGTAAGCTCAGTATCCAGTCTCTGCAATAAGTACCCAAGCCAAGCCTACTTTCGTCTTCCCATAGCTATAGTAGCAATCAGTACTGTAACACTTTCACAGCTTTTGCTCTCATAATTAAAAGCTCAGAAGTGCAAAGAATGTCATAGTCTTCGGTAGGCACAGGAATTGTGCTTCTCACTGCAGTGACTGTGGCTAGATTAAAGAAATAATGGTAGCTCAAGAACAAGCATTCCCCTTTTGTTATAATTTATAAAGGCCATAATGATAGTTTAAATTTCAGTTATTTTAGTTTTAGTGATACATTTTCAAAGTTAAACCATAGAAGCCTCACTTTAACATGTCTATACAATTTTACATAATTATTATTATTATTATTAAATATCTCTGCTTGTGCATTCATTTGGTTCCTGACCATAGGTAATACAGCTTACTCGAAAAACTTATTTAATTCCTCCAATAACTCTTTGAGGTAAACAATAATTTTTATTACCATTTGGAATTACCAGCTATTATTATCAAGAGGAAAAAGAAGCCAAGAGTTTTGGGGGTTTATTGTGTTTTCTCAATTAGTTTTTGTTTTATTGTTCAGTTATAACTGCCCTGCCTTTTTCCCCACTGTTCACCCCTACCTCGTCCCCCACCCCCACAGTCAGTCCCCCACATTGTCTGTGCCCACGAGTCCTCTATTCATGTTCCTTTGCTTGCCCCTTCCTCTTCTTTCCCCCATTACCTCCCTTTCCATTCCCCTCTGGTTACTGTCAGTTTGTTCTTTACTTCAGTGTCTCTGGTTATATTCTGCTTGCTTGTTTGTTTTTGTTGGCTTGGTTCCACTTATAGATGACATCGTCTATATTTGTCTTTCACCATCTGGCTTATTTCACTTAACATAATGCTCTCCAGTTCCATCCATGCTGTTGCAAAGGGTAGGAGTTCCTTCTTTTTTTCTGCTGCATAGTATTCTATTATGTAAATGTACCATGGTTTTTTTTTTTTTGATCCACTCATTTACTGATGGGCAATTAGCCTATTTCTAGTACTTGGTTATTGTAAATAATGCTGCTATGAATATTGAGGTGCATAGGTTATTTTGAGTTGGTGTTTCAGTATTCTTAGGGTATAGTCCTGGAAGTGAGAAGCCAAGAGTTTTATAATATGCTGTGTCAAAAACAGTGATAGAGCAAGAAATGAACCTAAGTCTGACTGATATCTCAAAATAAAACAAAAATAACCTATAGTATTAAAAAGAGGGAAGGAACATAAATATGATTTAAAAAATCAGGACAGACACTACTGTTACATTTATATGTGAAAAAATAGCCTAGATAATTTTTAAAACAAATATGTTAGAACTCTTCAGTCTTCCATTACTTATACTTGATTTTGAGCAGAAATTTTGAGATAAAAGAATAATATTCTTAAATTGAATTAATCATCTATAATAATCATCTATAATCTGTATACATTTTCTAGCAAAACCTTTGTGCAGTGAAGTAAAGTGGTTTAATATTTTAATTTTGATCCTTTATAATTTTGAATGAACTTGGGAAAAAAACTGAAAAATATATTCAAAGCTTATTTAGAAGTTTATAAATAGAAATATGAGCAATAGGTAAACTGGATTCTGGAGTGAGATTAACTGGGCTCTAATCACATTTCTATCACTTCTAGCTGTGTGATCACAGGCAAGATACTTAACCTCTCTAAAGCCAGTGTCCTCATTTGTAATATAGGTAAAGTATTAGAAAGTCACTGAGAGTATTACACGAGTGAGCACTTATAATGCACATAGAGCAGTGCATGACATGTAGTAAGCCCTTGAATGGGCTTTAACTATTATCATTATCACATATGCCACTGAGAATAAGACATGTTCTACAGACTTTTAACTATAAATATACTCAAATAATGTATCTAATGCACAAGTTGACACGTTATACTTGACTGTAATATAAACAATTAATGAAGGAGAAATATTTTACAGAAGTGATACATGAAATGTCAAAGTCATTTTGAAACCTATAGGCAACATTTAATAGTTGTATGTATAATATTTGCTCATAATTAAAAGCTCAACAGTTCAAAGAATGTCATAGTCTTCAGTAGGCACAGGAATTGTGCTTTTTCTCAATTAAATAATTGTGCCTTCTCAAAGGCACTTATTTAATCTAAAACTTGTATATCTTATACACATAAACACACATATACCTACACATATATTATAGGAATGACACAAAATCTCAAGAAGCATTTGTCTATCCTTTCTTATCTGAATGGAAGGAACACTGAAGGAATCTGTTGGCCCTTGCAGAAATATGTTTACATCCACTATCACTAGACAGGTACCTATAGGTACTTAACTCCAATTTACTTACTTTCTTGAATGGTTCATGAAAAAAAAGTCTTTTACAATATTCCATTCCCTCTACACTGACTATTTGATAAATAAAGATTGAATGCTAATGATAAATTATTAACTTCTAGGCAATTAAGTATCTCAAATGCTGTTGAATACTTACAAGCAATGTTGTGGCCTATGTGATTGCTCAATCAGATCTCAGGGGATCAGAGAATATCAATAAAATTGAAATTAACTATGTGTTGTATCTTGAAATATGGAGTAGTTTCTTCTTAGTGTACCCGTATCAAGCAGAAGTGATTTGTGAACATTAATTAGATAATTGAATATAAACCAGGCCTTATTCATCCAAAGGGAAAGGCTTATCTTCTGGATATGCGATGTCTGTTAGCCACTTATTGTATCCATGGTTTGAGTCAAACTGCCTACCAAGTAGCTGTGTTATTATGTAGTGAAACAACCATTCAAGTAGGAGAAAGAAATCAATTAATCATTGTCCTTCACAAAATCACAAAACCTTGAAGACTGAAGAGGTAAATAAAATAAAATTCTTAAGCAGTCAAGATTTATAAATCCTCACTTTTCTGTGAACCTCACACATACAGCCTTAATCTGTGTCATGTAAGCTGTGGTAACAAACAGGCAGCAACATTTCAGTGACTTATAAAACAGCTGTGCAGGTGTTCAGGCCTTTGGGGGTTGTTTCACCAACATCTTCCAGCCACCCAATTTTCCAGACATTTAACTATCTTCAGCATAGGTTTTCAATGTCAACCTGTCCTTATCTACGTAGTTAAGCCTAAATTTCAACCTTCAGTTTCTAAATGGAGGGAGAGGAAAGGGGAAGACCAAGAGACCAAGGGAGACTTTCATGGTCCACCATGAAAGCAGCACTCCCCCTTTCTTCTCAAACTCATTATCCCGAATTCAATCACCAGACCACATCTGCAGTGGTACCGGGAAAATATAGTATGGCTGTGTAACCTGAAAGTCAAATACATGGATTTTGATGAAGCACTAGAAAGATTGCTGGTGAATGTATTTACCAGAAAATGCAAATTAAAGAGGGACTTAAGCAACATATTGACAAAAAGGATAAAATAAATTCAAGTGAAAGATTGAATTAGGCATAATTAGAGGATGATGTACATACTATCATTATCCGGATGCACTCCCCCCTGGCAGGGTTTATAAGTTTGTTAGACATGTTTTCATATGTCTAACGTCTACTGCTTTTCTTCTATCAACAAGCTTCATCCAAGTGTGAGAAGTCATAAAGGGAGACTAGGTATTAAACTTTTTATAGGTATAACCACCTTTACTTTGAAATTCTCCATATGTCAGGCGTAAATTCAGCTTAGAACCTTGCCTTTAATTCCCTGGTCAGTACTCCCTAGATTAGAACGTATGAAATACTTAATAAACAAAGCATGATAACCACTAAATAACGTATGTTTTGTGGAAATGTACTGACATTGAACTCTCATGTAAAGATAAACCCAGACCATCATTTATGGAAAGAGTCAAGAGACTCCTGATGAGAAAATAAGTTTAATCATTACTTATCTTGAGAGGACTTTGAATCCCACTATGTAGGTATGTATATGTATGTGTTTGTGTGTTTAAGACTAAACAAGTGCTTTATGTTATACACAAAACTCTTTAAATTTCAAGTGGCTTCAAACACTTCATTTCTGTGCAGAATATTTTTTTTGTAAATTATATTGCAATCAAGAATAAAAGTCAATTTGTTTTGTTGGATAAATTATTTGAGTATATTTACATAAAAAAAATCTCCAGACTTTGATAAAAGATGGGAGGATAAAAATTTGGATGTTTCCCTTAGACAAACATGAGATTAATAACTGATGTTTGGGAGAGCAAGGCTCAATTCCTTGAAGTCAATAACAGGAGTGAACGGGAAAAAAAGTTTAAAAATACACTAAATGAGCTTGCAAAATAAAATTCGACTACATGCTAAAAAAATCAGTAAAATCAATAAGCATTCTTAGACAAAATGAAAATCTGAATATGACCAATCTGAATATGTGTGAATATCAAGAATCAATTTCCAATTACTTTCTATCTACCTTATTTATTATTATCCCTATATCCTTTAATGATAGTTTTGTGGACTAGATGAATTTTGAAAACTTTTTGGGGGATTAGTATATGTTCATGTGGAGACATTATTTGTTTTGTCACATTGAGTATTTCTTCATTATACTGTGGAACAATCTTTTTTTTCTTCAATCAAAACTGGTAACTTTTCTTGATATTAACTGAAGGGTTCAGTATTATATGCAATGCCAGAAAATTTATTACTAAATATACAATTCATTTTATTTGGGTAGATTATGATAGATGCTACTGAATTTACTCAAGGAAAATTACTTTTTAATAACATTAAGTGAAAATTGCAATCAGAGGAACAAACATACTGAATACCAATTGCAGCTTGTCTTCACAGTGTTAATCTGTATGTTACTTAAACAATGAAAAGATCATGAATAGGGGAAATACTTGTGTTTGAACATTTAATAAAGATGATGTCAAATCAGTGCTTAACTAATCATGTGACTTTGAAAAAATGGTTAAATCTTCTTGAATGCCACTTGAAAAAGAATTTGTCACCTATAAAGTGTAAGTGTGGATTGCATGAGATAATGTGTCTCACATGCTTTCTACATTGCCTGGTATTTCTTGGCTGCTTGCTAAATAGTAGTATTGATTGTGGTTTTTTATTATCTTTGTGGTCATTATATTATCCTACCACCTCTTGAAATATGCATATAATTTTATCTTTGGTTTGTCTTTAATATTAAGTTATAAATATCTTTAAATATATATTTAGTAATCTGTATTCCTCTGAGTACTTACATAATTTTGAGAGTTTATGCTAGATAAAGAGGTTGACTACCGCCCATGGCCTGCACTCTTATTTGAAGAAGTGTATACATGTGTGTGTGTGTTGATTTTTATATATACTACCAGGCACTGGCCTCAAAATTCAGGGCTTACAGTGTTTTCCCCACATGATAATTTCATATATGCTAGATTTCTTAGTACTGAACTAGTTTGATATAATGCACATGCTTTATATCTATGTAACATATGGGTCTATATCACATATGTTATATATGGGTACATATGAGCATGTGGATCCATATGACATCTAATATCAGTTTATTATTAAGATTTTTTTTAATTTAAAGAAGCATGTAAAATTTGCAAACACTACTAAAAATTGGTTATTTATGTTGAAATATACCTACCTATTGGTATAGTCACATTACTTCAGAAATATCTGCCCCAGTTTAATCAAATTTAGAAAAAGTTATTACTCAAAAGCATTATCAGGGCTTATTCTGTATATTGAACACTTTACTTGGTAGAAAAATATAGAAGTGATGGTAGAGTTATAGTTTGTGTCCTCATGGTGCTTATAGTTCAGTAAAAGGACTTGTGAATATAAGGATAACATATTTCAAAAGAGAAGTTTAGTGTGACACAAAACTAGACCAGGAGAATCTAAATCATATTCTGCAAATTTTGTTTCAAAAAGGTACTGTTATTTTCATATTGTATTAATCTTCTTTTACATTTCACTGCAATACATATTTTAAATATTTTATTATTATTAAAACATTTCTATATTACAATAGTGATGGAAAGAAAGTTATTGCCCTAGACATTGACACCAATGAAAATTACTGAATATGTTTAGGATATATTAATGGACAATACATCATTAAGTTTGTATAATTTATTTATACCCCTTACAGTTTTACGTTGACACAATGGAGCCATTAGTTATGCCTCTGACCAAAATCTGTATATAGTAATTTCACAGACAAATTTATAGCTTGCATGAACATGATGTCTCAACTATTTTGGCTTCCCTTAAGTTTTTGATGATGAGTCCTGGCATTGTTATCCATGTTAGAAAACTGAACAACACATATTTAATTGTCTGAAATTATCAACTTAACGAAGAAGACTAGAGGATTCCATGTTTTTGAAGCTAGATTAGTTGGCTCATCCTGAAATTCCAAGAAGTTTTTCTAGGTTAGTATGGCATTCTGGAAATCTAGTACAGATATGTAATATATCTAGGGGATGAAAGAAATGCCCGTTCTAGAACTGCTCTTAAAACACAGATTTCCAAGCAAATCAAGCCAAAGTTCAGAGTAATTGCTAAAGAGTACCCAAAATTCTTTCTGTTAGCACCCAGTTGGGCACCTTTTACATGGTGTAGTCATTATAATGTTTTTCTATTCTATTCTTTTCTATTTATTCCTGTCTATTAAAAAGCAAGAGTGGGAGATGGTGGCTTGGTAAGAGGGAGTAGATTCCACTTCCTCCTACACACGGGAGAGAAACCAGGCCAATCTACAGAGGAACAGAGCAGACAGCCAACATACCACAACATATATGAAGATAGGAGATCAAAAATTGTAGCAGACATTGAAAAACCAGATGGTAAGGAGACTACTTTGGGACCAGAGAGGCCTCCTACCCTCTGCAACAGCATGGATGGAACTGGAAAGCATTATGCTAAGTGAAATAAGCCAAGCAGTGAAGGACAAATACCATATGATCTCACCTTTAACAGGAACCTAAACAATAAGACAATCAAGCAAGCAAAATATAACCAAAGACACTGAACTAGAGAACAGGCTGACAGTAACCAGAGGGGAGAGGGGAGGGAATTTCAGGGGAAAAGGGGAAGGGGTCACAGGAACAAATATAAAGGACACATGGACAAAAACTAAGGGGGGTGGAAATGGGAGGGAAGTGGGGAGCAGTGGGGGGTTGGAATGGGAGGGGAGTAAAAGACAGAAAACTGTACTTGAACAAAAACTAAAATTTAAAAATAAATAAATAAATAAATAAAAAGCAAGATAAATTATTTGTTTAGTAGCTTTTGTCTTTGTTCTCTTAAACATACCTCTTATAATCTGCTGAAAACTAGCACTGAAAAGAGCATTTCTGGTTTGTATGCAAAATCGATTGTTTTAAATTACAGTTAACAAATTGGGGAGTTTAAAAAATCGGGGATTGGAAGTGTGAGTCAAACATTAATATGTCCACATTTATTTTGACTTAGATATTAATTATTCTTTCTCTGTTCTGTGCAGAAGCATCAATAACAAAAAACATAAACAAATATTAAAGAAATAATTTGTTTATGGTTGAAGTGGAGCAATAGGTAACACTTTCTAAAATAATACATCATAGAAAATTGCCCAAGATTCTTTAATGTTATGTCTTCGCCCCATGCCTATTTTTTATGTGATAAATCAAATTAAATACATATTAAATGACTCAAGATTTTTAAGATTTCTGTGTTTTAAATGTGAAGAATGCATATGAAAATATATTTTAATGTGAACAAAATAAAGTCCATTTTTTCTCTTGGCAAACAAAACAAAACAAACAACAACAACAAAAAAAAAAACTTTCCTACCACCTGGGTAGATTTCTGAAACTGTATTTCTGTTCTTAAAATGCTCCACTCCTATCACAATAAATCTATTCTTCAGGTTAACTCTTCATTCATTTAGCAATTAACATGATTTATCAGTTAATGAATATGCAACAAACAATCCTTTACAGATTTTTCTTCATTCTGGTTGTGAAAGCAGGCTTCATTTTTCCATATGGCATTCTAACTGCTGGCAAAATTGTTTTATTTCAGTTAGCATTACCTGGCCTATTACTGTCTTCCATTGCCTTTTCTCATCAGTGTGTGTCCAAATTAACCATTTCTGCCACTTAAAGCAGAAGTATTCAATTATTACATTTTTTGAATTATGGGAACTTTAGAGCAATTGGGTAAGTTTTAAGTGAAGAACTGAAATTACCTGTAGATGCCATTGCATAAAAATTCAATTACATTAAACCGCTATGAAAGCATCATTCTACATTTAATGCCTAAGTATAAGCCTTTTCTATGGCTACAACCTCCATTTGCATTATTAACATAAAAAAATAAAGTTGAAAATAAAGAATAAGAAAACTGCAAAAGGAGGTGTAAATTTACCCTTAGTACTTTTAAAAGCCTGCTCTCCAAACAGTGATATGCCACGAGGCCTGTGTTTCAGTTTATTTAGTCTAAGAGAAATGTGTGGCATGTGCTGTTTGTGTGCTGCTCTTTGTGTAGTGGAGGAATGAGAAGATCCTGTGAGAACCACCACATGAAATGTTTCTGGCTTCCTGGACACTTGGAACAGCAAAAGCCAGGGATGCTGTAATTATTAGTTTAGTATGTTTTGATAATAAATTCACATAACTTCACAGTGCCGCTTCTTTTTGTTTAGTTTATAATTTAAATTTAAAAATTAGTACAACTTTAGGAAAACTATAACTGAATAAAATTGTAATATATTTAAAAACTCAACTGTCCTAATTATCTGAGTGTTTTTTTAAAGATTTTATTTATTTATTTTTAGAGAGAGGGGAATGGAAGCAGAAAGAGAGGGAGAGAAACATCAGTGTGGTTGCCTCTCAGCTCCCCCTACTGGGGTCCTGGCCCTCCATCCAGGCATGTGCCCTGACTGGGAATCAAACCAGCCACCCTTTGATTCTCAGGCCGGCACTCAATCCACTGAGCCACAACAGCCAGGGCATCTTTGGGCATTTTAAAGTCAATGAGTTTTTAAGGATTGTTTGCTATCCTAAGGTGGATGACTTTTTGAAATTTTATTTTATCAAGTTTTTAATATTATTTAATAGTCTTGGCAACAAATTACAAAATAATATGACATGGAAAGTATTTGAAAAAGTTAAATAAAAAACAAATGGTTGTCTAAAATTTACATATGCATAACACAAATATGTCATGGATAAGACATAAATATGACACAGATATGTAAAAACAAATACATTTAAGAGACTATTATGAAAAAAAACATTATAATCTTAAAATTGGAACATACCTAGTAAGGTATGTCTTACTGTCTTTTGTACTATCACCTTGAAGTGACTGTTAAAATTACATTGTGCCCAAAAGCTTGGTATACAGAAGTACACTCTGCACACTGGGCCCCGCAGACAATGAAGACATACAAGATTATGCAGGAAGCTGTTCCCATCTACAACAGAACTTAACTAATGCTAAATCTTATAATAAACCACCCCTAAAAGTTCCTGTCTCCTCTGAAGCATTGAATTCCACATGTACTTGGTATCTGACTTGCTAGCCGTTAAACACCCATGCTGTGTATCACATCCATGGTATTTATACACATCCATGTTATTTATCATGGCAAAGCATGGAAGAGTAAATAGTTGGTGCCTGATGGTTCTATAGGACAGGTAGTCTTTCCAAGTGCTCTCAAATGCCACATTTTGTTTATGCTTATTATGGGTATTTATTTTGTTCTTGATGCCACACCACTGTGTCCCCTTCTGAGTAAATATTTACTTCGAAAGGGAGAAAATCAGAAAGACTTATACTTTCTTGACAACTTTGCCTCTTTCAGAAAATGCTGCCATCGTGAATGTTCTCTGGCTTTTTTCGCTGTCCCCTCCCCTACCAGGAGAGAAAGCACGGGGAAGTGGCTAAGAAGGTGACAGATCCATAGTAAGTGCTTATTCTGTCATTATGCCCACTGATGGTCTCTGGCTTCCCACACTAATATGCAAGAAGCATACTGTCACCTAATTCAAATATTTTCTCCATATTCTCAAGCTTAAAATTTCCATTAACTGATTCCTAAATTTTGCTGTTTCTTACCATCACTTAGACTGCCAATCATAACAGAAAAAACTAAAACAATAAGAGAAGAGTAAGAGGAATAAATTAATCAGTTAATGATTTCATGGTAAGATGTATCACTTGAGTAAATTCGCAGGATCTTCATTTTCTAATGTCAAAGGTAGAATTTGACGGACTGTCCTTGGTTTAAGAACTAGATTTTAAATTTTTTCATTATTTTATTTTTATTGAATTTATGGGATTACATTGGTTAATAAATGCATACAGGTTTCAAGTGTACAATTCTATAATACATCATCTGTATAGTGTGTGTCCACCACTAAAGCCTAGTCTCTTTCCAACACCATATATTTATTTTTTAAAGCAACTTTTTTTAGTATTTAACTATCAAATATTCAAAAGAAATTTAGTTTTACAAAGTAAACAAACCACGTAATGATTTAATAAATATAAGCATGCAACCTCAGTGCAGATACAGTCTTAGGGAAATGCATTGGCCATTGAGCCACATGTCTACTTAAAGACTGTGAGAAGGAGGTCTCCTGAGACATGTATCTGGCAGAGGTAAGGTGAGAGGCAATTGGTGCAAACTCCAAGCACATCCATGCATCATCTTAATTCACAAATCTAATTTGAAATTTCGATATAGTTCCAATAAAGAGAGCAAAGACCCCATTATCCCATGAAAACACAGATTACATTACAACACGTTTCCTACCAAAGGAGAAATTTTTTTCATTACTTAATACTAAAGTGCTGAAACCATTAGCATACCCTTTTAGACTTAAAATAAACATGTGTATTATGTGCCTGTGTCTCCCAGTGGAGATCACAAATGGTGTCACATTGCACTGTGGATCCATTAGTAACATAATGGCATCCAACCACAGGTCTAATGGTTTAAATTGAAAAGCAGTTTTTTTAATTTAAAAAATGAAGAAAAAAGAGAGAAAGGGAATGGGAAGGAAGGTGGGAAGAGAGATAGAAAGGGAAGGAGGGAGGAATACAGAGGAAAAAAAAAAAGAAAGGTGGAAAGGAAGGAAAGAAAAATTTCTCTTTCTTGCTCTTTTTAAGTATATAGTCAGCTTAAAACTGTGTTTCTGTTGAGTGTCAGCATTTGACACTTCAAAAAAATTAGTCAATGAGATGATCCAGTACTTTCAAAAAGCTGTTTAGAATATTCAATTATTAATAAAGGGTGTAGCCCATGCAAATTCATTCAACAAGATGTTTTCCTTCCAAGACAAAGGAGAACTGTAACATTTTAAAATTGGGCCATGTGACCTAATTTGGAGTATATGTCTCAGGACATGCTGAAGCTTGTTTGCATAAATCATGTATACAAATAAGCTAATTGGCTCCTCAGTGTCACAGTGACATCCTTATAGCAAGCAGTACTGTCTCAATTGTAGAAAACAAGGGGAGTAGAAAATTTGCAGTCATGAAAGTTTGTAACAAGTTTATTACAAAAAAAAATTTAAAATACTGTGGTAAAATTTCAAGTATTAAAATAACTCATATTACGAATTATCTCTCTTTTTTCCTATGTGTTGGGAGGATATGAAAAATAGGAGACAAGACACTTGATTAACATGCATTGCACTGTAACTGAAGCATAGCTCTCTCTGCCTGCTAATATGGCAGATGGGATACTTAGAAGGGAATTTGCTGGGGAGATATCTGCCTCAGAGACTCACAGATATTGTTTATTATTGTAGAAGCTAGAGCTTTTCCAATAAATCTAGCTATATTTTTGTGTCCTGAATAGTGTTCTAAGGCCACTAAGCTTTATTAAATCTCTCTCTCTCTCTCTCGCTCTCAACCCTATGTGTAGTGAGTGTGGTCATTTTTTTCCTAAGGAAAATATAGGCATATGTTCACTCATTCTGACATGTTGCACTTAAGTGATTAAAAATTCATGTTCCAAGTAAAAAGCTGTTAAGTAGCTAATTATTTATTCTGTTTACAAGATATGACCCAACTGGTTAGGGAAGATTTATTCTGGGGGCTAAGAAAAGCATTACATTTATTTAGGGTGAGAAGGCCAACCTTCCTCCTGGTGGGTATACTACCAACTGGTACAAATTAAAAGAGTACCTGAAGAAAACTAACCAATCGCTAAATAAGTGGAGTATTTACCTTAGAAAGATGTGGGATATCTTTCACCTTTTAATAATACCACATACAAAATCTATTTGAAATTCACTGTCAGAGAACTCAGTTCATTATGTATCCTAAACTAGCTTATTGATTACATATCAGAGAAATGAGTTTTTCAAAAAATAGGAACCAGAAGTAAGTAGACAAGGGAATGAAATAAATATTATATATTTTAAAATCCTATATTAAAATATGTACACTGAACTGTTAAAGAATATATTTAGAATGAAATTGAAAATGAATACTAGAACCACTAATAAAAGACATTTTTAGAAGCCCTCAAAATTGGTAAGATGGTTGTAACGGGGATACTTAATATAAGCAATATGGAGAAAAAAGTTTATATTCTGTAAAATTAATTCAGTAACATTATCAATTGTCATAGTATCCTTCTGATTTGCATAGAGAATATACAAGCTTTCAGGAAGTCTCTTCTGTTGCAAAAAGTGCCTGAATGGAAATGAGAGCTGAAAAGTGATGACCGACAGAATCTGCAAAGACCTAAATTACAATTCTACTGGCTTTTAACTTTTCTTGACACTTCTTTTAGAATGTTGAATGTCACAGTACTAAGATTTCTGCACCTACAGTGTAGAACTAATATATGATTAAATGTTGATTGAGAATATTTAGGGAATAGGTCATTCTCATTAATTAAATAAACCAAATTAATAAACATTACTTGATTAACAATCTTATAGACTTTTGTACACTTACAGAAACTATTTTAATAAAACCAAATCTTCATTATAATTTTGATAATTCAAGACATTGTTTTAGGTGAAAATGATGAGAATTAGGTAGCATTAAAATGGCATCATATTTTCCAGGCAATGGAATAATACAAAAAAGATGATCACATCAGGTTTCTTTTGGGCCCTACGACTTAAAGCTGTCACCTTTTGTCATTTCTGATGATATAACAAATGTCTGTCCAGATGGTATCCAGCCATGTCATATGAAAAATAGAGACATTTACTGAACAAGATAAAGATACAAGAAACATTGTACAAAGGACAGTGATGCCTCCGTCCCCTTCAAAGTATGCAACTTGGGACCTCACACAGTTCTCCCAGTTGCTACCAGCTGCCTCATCATATTTTCCTGAAACTCACTGATGGTATGAAATCTCTTCCCTTTCAAAGGTGATTTTAGCTTTGGGAAAAGCCAGAAGTCACAGGGCACCAAATCTGGGCTGTAGGGAGGCTGAGTCATCTGGGTGATTTGACATTTTGCAGAAAAACTCTGCATGAGGCTTGATGCATGAGCAGGCATGTTGTTGTGATAAACCTGTCAATCACCAGTTGCCCATAACCGTGGCCTTCTAAATCATCTGAATAGTTTTTGCAGAGGAATGTTCAAGCTTTGTGCAAAATTTGATGCAGATTCATTGCTCTACTTGCTCAGTGATTTAGAATGCCTTGGCCACACAGTACACATATTCACTCAGTGGTGTCTACTGCCCCCACTGACTAGTACAGTGAAGTCATTGTTCACACATGTGCATTCCAGTCTACTCTCCTTGGCTGTCAGGTTCCATCGATGTTGTGCAAACCTTTCTCTTTATATTAATGATGGCTGAACTATTTTCAGATAGACTTCATCATATATATTGTGTTCTTATATGAGTATGGTTTAAAACATCTGGAACTGGGTAGTGGAGGGGATATACAGTTGGAATTTTATACAGCATGAAGCTTGTTTATGGAAATTTCTCCAATATTGAGATATTCAAAGTTACAAGTGAGGAATTTGGTTCTCATAATGGCCTAGCAAAACGGAAGTTCTTCCCTGTTAGAAATATACTTGATAATGCAGCATACATAATTATAAATGCTTGATACACTATTTAATCAAGAGTGAATAGATCTAGAAAAAAGATTCACTGTTCCTTTCTCTTTTCCAAAAATTTTAATCTAGCATATAAACTGTACATTGTATAAGTACTATGTCAGTTCTCTGGCTTTTGAGCTGTTGGCTGCATTGTCAGATATTTGGAAGAAGGAGAAGCCACCTCTGTGATGTTGGCAGAATAGAGAAATATCTGCATGGTGAGAATAGTGTTACTAAAATTGAGCAATCATATATTCATTCATTTGTGTAAACTCATCTCATGTGTTTTTTTAATAGCAAATGTCCCAGGAATAGATGAAAATTTATCATCCATGTCTTCATTTGAATTCTTTTATCAGATCATTTACTTTATTCATTCATGTAGATTTGTTTCTTATGTCAGCAGAAGGAATAGGGCACTGTTAGAGCTTTAAGGAAGGAAGGAATTGTTAAGAAATAGCAAAAAAAAAAAAAAAAAAAGAACAGGTGCAATGGAAGTGTCAACAAAAATAAGTTTCGCTTGCATAATTGTGCTTACATTCATTCTTCAGCTTTACAGTGCTGAAACATCTTGACGATACTTGAGATAGCAATAGTTTGAAAAGAAAAACTATTTACCTATTCTATGCAAAATAATGTCTTGTATATCCCTACTGTTATTTCTAATAAAGCCAAATAGATTAGCATTGGTAAAAATTCCATGATTTCTCACTTTTACAAATGAAAATTTTGAAGTAAGTTAAGTATTTTACTTGGGTTCTTATAGCAAACTGGGAAAGAACAAGGATGAGAGCTGAAATCTTTCAGTTCTGACGCCTGAGCTACAACACTTGGGCTTGGGGCAGGGGCCACAACTATTAAATTTCCCTGAGGCTTAACCTCAGCGTATATATATATAATCATCCTTTCTCATTATTCCTCCTTTTACTAAAGTGGCACAAATATTTCTCTAAAAAATTCTTACAGCAATTATTCCTTACATAATACAAATACAAAAAAATCTTATTTGCTTTAGACTTACTTTTAACTTTAGAAATGTAGAATCAGCAGTGTAGACAAAAAGTTGATGAGGGTTATTGCTGTGGACATAGACTTTTAATGGTAAAAACTACCAGGTATATAAGCTCTCTGGAGACCTAATAAAAATAGACTAAATAACCCTCTGAGTCTCCTCAGGAGAACATTTTTTTTCTTTAAAAACTTGCATTTTTACTTCAATAATTAAAGAAGAAATTTTGCTTATTATTTGAAATCAGAACATAGAAAATATTAAAATGAAACTTGTAATGTTGGTGGAAGAATAATTGCACACACATGCATTCATATGTTGCTCTACAACATAGGGGTCAAGAACAAGGCCCGCGGGCCGAATCTGGCCCTCCACCTTGTTTTATCTGCCCAGCACCTTGTTTCTAACGGGCGGCAGTGCCGAGCTCTCACTTAACTGTTAAGGAGCAGTCACATTTATACAGTCCTAAAATTACATTCAGCCCTTTGAAGGCAACTGTGAGGCTGATGTGGCTTCTGGTGAAAATGAGTTTGGTACCCCTGCTCCACAGTATACCAGTATAAGGAAGCCAAACACATCAGTGTATTATAAAAGCAGGACACTAATCAAGTTATTTTAAGAAGTTGAATGGGGGCCCTGGCTGGTGTGGCTCCGTGGATTGAGTGCCGTTCTGCAAACCAAATGGTCACCGGTTCAGTTCTCAGTCAGGGCACATGCCTGGGTTGCAGTCCAAGTCTCTATTAGGGGGTGAAGGAGAAGCAACCACACATTGATGTTTCTCTCCTTCTCTGTCTCCCTTTCATCCCCTCTCTCTACATATAAATAAATAAAATCTAAAAAAAGAAGTTGAATTGGGGAATGATACGGAGAAAAGTAACACATAAAAATAATGATTTGACATGCATTTCATAGCAAAACTACATAAAATGTCCTTATTTTTTTAAATATTTTTGTTTGGGAGTCTATATCCTTATCCAAAATAATCTTGCCCCACTCAAAAGTGTTCATAAAGTTCCTACAATACTTGTCTTTCATTTAAAAAGTCTATTCTTATCACCATCCTTAGTGATGAATGCTCTACAGTCATTAATAGTAAGTTTTAGAAGCCATTAAAAGTTATTCAGAGTCAAGTCCAATGAATGTTTGCTTACTGGGTCTGTAGGATTGAAAAGTTGCTACAGTGAAGCAAGATTTTAAGAACAGTTTGACTGAGAAGCAGAACAAATAAAAACTGTTTCCATTAGAGACAGATTTATTTAATAACGTCTACAACCCCATCATGGGTCTTGTACCAGTTGTTCATCCTCTTCACACTATGTGCATCGTGTTCATACTCTATTCCCAACTGAAAACAGAAACATTTACTTTTTGTTATAGTGTTTATTCCCCACACCTTTATAATATACCCACCAAATCTTTGGTGTCTCAATAGAGAAAAAATTCTGAACAACACACACAAAAGAAATGAATAAAAAATACTACGAACACTGCTTATTAAACACCCCTTTGTTGATTTAATACTAATCAGCCAAAAATTAAATTATGCATAATTATATGTATAGAAATGTTGTATGTGTGGTAAAAATCATATATATAAACTTTAGTAAATTCCTTCAATGAGAGAAATTCATTGAAGAACTATTAATGTCAGAAGTATATGCCAAGAATTTAGGTTATTTTCATCTGATGGATCAAGTGCTTTACTATGGTCTTTCTCTTATTTCATTGCACCTTCATATATTTGCAGAACTATTTGAGTGTCTGCAATCACTTGGCTATAGGTGTCTGCTATTTCTGATATATTTTCATTTCTCTCCAACTGGAGCATTGTGTTTATTGCAATGATTAGTTAAAAGTTTTAAGCAAAGACAAATAATCCCCAGGTTAAAGAGAAAAAGAAGTATATAAAAGAAGCAATTATAGCAAGTTATGCATACTTCAATCAATAGAGAGAAGTCTAAGAAACTAATAATTGTGCTAAGGTTGCTCACTTTCGATCCCCTGGGAAGACTCTGGCACCTTGTGTTGAGATTCCGTGTGCATGCATGCATTTGTGTTTGTATAATGTGTGCATGTGCATTTTTGTTTCTCTTAAAATAGGCATTACTTAAGCACTAGTTTGTTTGTCCTTGACACCCAGGCTACAAAAATGTCATTGCAAATGAGAGGTGCATGACTTTAATATTCCAGTTAAATCTCATGGGTCATGATATAGCCAAGAAGTCTGGCTGTTAAAAGTAGATATTCCCCTAGTTTGAACGTAGAAAGGAAATATGTGCTTTTTTGTAAATGGAAAAATTGGGAGGTAGAGTAATGAATCCCTTTCAGAAAGATGTCATTTAAATATCTTTCTTGCATTTTAGAACATTAGTGCATGCACTAAACACATAATAATGATTATTCAATATGACTAGATTTAAACATACAAAAACCTGTTTAGATCTCCCATAATTCTCTATAAGCCACATGAGTAAAAAGCATTTAAAAAGTGAGAAAAAAATAACTCAGTCTTGTGGGTTTCACTATGGAATGGGTAATACAAGTTTCTAGAGAGATTTTCTTGAGTTGCTAATACATACTAGTTTAATTAATTTATCATTATCATTAACTTATCATAAGACTTATCCTAGCCACCCCTTCCTTAAAAAGGATTGTAACAGTTGATACTGAATGCATACAATGGAAGAGTCAGGAAGGAGTGCCAAGTACATGTGATTTTTCACTTTGTTTTTTAATGAAACCTACCCTTTTGGGATTCCAACTACACACTGAGATATGTTACAGGTTTGCTGTTCCTGAGAAATACCACCTTAGTAAACAACCCAACTGCATTTTATTAGCATTGTTTTCCTATTTTCTTCTTTCTTTGTTTTTTTAAGTTGTTGCTTTAAATGTTGTTCTGTGTGTGTTTGTGTGTACTGAAAAAGAGAGAGAAAATGCTACTATTTACCCTTTTTATATTAATTAAGCATCCATCTTAATGATGTGACTTCAGGATGATCTATAGAACGTTTTCTCTCTAGCAGCTTACTTACTTCTAGTCTTCCATCATTTTCTTGAGGCCCTAACCACTCTCACAGGCAAACCAGTAGGGAGAGACCAACTGACAATGAGAACTTATTTTTAAAGTTTAATGACAAATTAAACTCTTTAATACAGTTTGATTGTCAGTAGGGGTAAATTAATTAATTAAAGCAATTTAGAATAGATAGAATAGACAATAGACAGAATACGAAGAAGACAGAGGGGAACAAAAACCTTTAAAGCAAAATTACAGTCTAGAATTGCTATTAAGAAAATAATATCTCACATGTTTCATTTGAGAATTTCAAGTGTATAGAATTAAACATTTGTACTACTATGCTACTTAGTGTAATTTGGCAAAAATATTCCATTTCAGATAATGTATTGCAGGACTTTCCTGAGCAACTGCCATTATTGTGAAGGTATTACATGAATAAAAATAATTCCACATAATTTCTACTTTCAAGGGCTTTACAAATCAAGTAAGAAATATGGCCAACCAAAAAGTGGTTGAAGAAAAAAATTGATAAATACTTTATAACATGCAGCAAAACAAGATGATCACAGAGGACATGCAACTCACTGAACAATGAGTAATATTGATGAGACTACCTACCAACTATGTCTATCTTATTCTCTATGGTATTTTCTCAATGCCTTCCAAATTATAGATGATAAGTAAGTATTAAACTTGATTTAATACCTTCACATAAATTTTTTTAATTTAATTTATTTATCTTAGAGGGGGAAGGGAAGGAGAGAGGGAGATAAATATCAATGTATGGTTGCCTCTCGTGTATCCCCCGCTGGGAACTGGCCCACAACCCAGGCATGTGCCTTGACTGGGAATCGAACCTCGATCCTCCAGTTTGCAGGCCCGTGCTTGATCCACTGAGCTACACCAGCCAGGGCCCTTAACATAAATTTGATGATCAGAAGCTAAACTGTGTAATTATTTAAATGATTACAGAATTAAATTGGACTAATTTTCCATTACAAAAGAAGCCTGGAAATCATCAACATCAAATCACAAAATGAGTTATGAACAGATCATTTTGGAAGATTAAAATAGTAGTATTTACCCCGAAATTGTATATATAACTCATGAAATTTGTCACCAAGTTGACTTTATAAAAGATTACCAATGGTTTATTTCATGTGTCAATTTGAATGAACCAATCAATGAATAAATTTTATTTTGGGGTGTGTCTGTGAGGGTGTTTCAGGAAGAGATCAACATTTAAATTGGTGGGCTTGAATAAAGCAGATGATCCCCCCACACTGCTCAGAGTGGGTAGTCATCATCCTATGTATTTAGGGCATGGATAGAACAAAAAGGCCAAGAAAAGTGGCTTTAGTCTCTGCCTGACTATTCAGCTGAAATATGGATCTACTCTTGTCCTCACTGATCCTGGTTCTTGGGCCTTGAGATCCAAACTGAATTCTACACCACCCTCTCTCTGGCTCTCAGGCCTTCGAACTATTCCACTAACTTTCCTGGGTCCCCAACTTGCAGATGGCAAGCGGTGGAACTTCTCAGTCTCCATAGTTGGATGAGCCAATAACTTATAACAAATTTCTTTATATATATAATCAGTTATATTTCTCTGGAGAATACTAACACAAGACTAACACAATACTAACACAAGAGAGTCTGTCAGAATACTATCTGACAAATTCATGTCTCTAAACATCTCAACTGTTGCATTTAATGTTCTACCAAAACCAAGTTACTGATGAAGGATTTAACAGAATACCAAAATTAACTCTGAGATGCAGCTTTTTTCCAGTCAAAATAAAAACAAATACAAGAAAATATAATTTTACTGAAATTGTTATAAACAACATAATTTCTTCTAGGAAAATAATGGAATTTTCAGCAAGCAATCTAATATTCAGTTTTATAAATGAGGAAATTAATGGAGAATATTTTATTATTTTCTCTTAAATTATTATAAGAGTGGCCAATGTTTTTGTTCAGGTGGACAGGAATACTGGTGGTTGCTTGTATTATTTGATTTAAAAAATATTTTAACTACATGTATATATTTTTCTAAGCATCTATTTAATAGAACAAAAGTTATGATAGAATAATCTTTTATTTTAGTGCATATCACTTAAATAAAAATTAAGCATGTTTTCAGTTTACCGTGACAGTAAGTAAAATTTTTCAAATATTTTCTAGTAAATAATTTTTTTAAAAGTCTCTTTGAAGAAAATTGACAGCAATAAAATCAGTTTTATTATTTCTCTACAATTATCTGGTTTTTTAGTGACTTCCCAGGTGGTAGCACATTATAAATTTTAATCATTAGGCTAGAAAGGATCACAAACTTCATTCGAACTCCAAAATTCTGTTCTTCCAGTTGAGAGAAGCACTCATAATTCCTCCATGGTGCCATCAATCACTGCTTCACTTTGTGATGACTCCCATGCTGACCATGATTGACACATATCCACATGTATCTAACACCCGAGGATGTATCTTTAACTTCTGCACAATTTGCAAACAGAGACACTTATCATTGCATAGACTAATTATTTTTCCTAAAAAAAAAAAAAAAAGGAATCTGTGCCCTAGAAACTTCCTGATTAGCATGAAGGCATTGTGATAAATGACAACCATTTTATTATACCATTCAAACCATCTGTTTCTCTTCAGGAAAACAAGGTTTCCAATAGCATAGAATATAATGCACTAGTTATGAAACAAATTTCACATATATACTAATTAATTCACTGTTATTTTTAAATATTTCCAGGAAAGTAATGATAATGTTATACTTTTGGCTTTCAATTGTATCTTTCTAATTACCAGCTCATATTTAAAGTGTGTGTGTGTGAGTGTGTGTGTGTGTGTGTGTGTGTGTGTATGTATGTGAGAGAGAGGTTAAATAAATAATTGTCTAATAAGTTTTCTCTATTCCAGATTTTTTGTTAAAGCCTGGGGTCACAGGGTTCAGGTGTAAATCCACTTGCCTCCTGTGTGACTTGGTGTTTAACCAACTTCTGCCCAGCAGCACACAGAAGGGAGAAAAAGGGTGGAATTCCTGGACCTCTAGAAATAATTGACATCAATGATCTATGAATTTTTGGAGGAAAATGAGAAGAAAACCAGAGAAATGAGGCGAATTTGGGTTTTTGCCCCTTATGACATGGTGACATGTGCCTTAGTATCTCTGTACTAATCAACATCTGAGAGTTCAAGAAAACAGATTAGTATATTGATGGAAAGGAGAAGAAACAGATCATTTTTCCTGTAATAATCAAGTGGAAAATAATTTATGATTTATCTATGATACTAACTTATTTCCATTTGACTCTGAACAAATGTGCTTTTTACAATTTCATGGTGACGGTTAACCTGAGAACACGTTGTGGCACTAATCTGCTATTCTCAGAGGAATGAATAACCTGTATAATAATTCTTTCTTTTTGTCAATAGTCTTTGAAGAAAGTATACTTTATCTAGTAATGTTGCTCCTTTTTGCCTATAACTTGGAGGTAAATCATCAGGATTCATGTAAAATCCTCATATGTGGTCATAACCCTCTTTAGTGATTAAACACACACACAAGCATGCACACACACACATTAAAATGTCTTTGCTTGCTTTTTCTCACCAAAACATTAGCAGGTCTTTCTTAACTCCTTTTCATAACATGAAAATTGCATGTATTAGATACTATTTCTGAATAGAGAATTAATTTTTATTTTAATTTTGCAGATAGTTATAAAATAAAAATGTAAAATATCTAGCCAAAAACCATGTTTGGGCTACAAGAACTTTGTGAATCTCCAAACATTTTAACTACTAAAAAATCTCATAGTCTTTCACATTGCATATTGATGCCAGGATATTTAGCCAGAGCATTTTCCACATTAGCCAAACAAACTAGAAAACAAAATGGAAGCTCATGTTAATGCATGGAAATAGAAAATGGGTTAATAATGTAATTTGTAGCATGTCCATAAATAAAATCATAGAGCCATTTAAAATGTGTACAAAACATTACTAATATTTGAAATGTTTACATTCTCAAGTGAAAGTCAGAATATCAAATTATGTAAGCAAAAACTCTCAGTCATGTAAAATAAATACAAAGAAAGAGGGAAATTTGCCAATTCAGTTAATTGGAATCACTGAATTTATTTCTTTAGATGGATTTAATTTATTTAATACACTTTCTTATATTTTATTATGTGTGCATTTTACTCATATAATCAATTCTTTCAAAACTGGTGTTATAAGTATGTTTTTAAAAGCAATTTAACTATAAGATTTTCATAAAAACTACAAGTTAAATACTTAAACACTTATAATTTAAATAGACTATATTGTGTAACAATATGATAATTTTATTGAATTAAACTCCTAGCAGAAAAAGATGAATGTGAAAACTTTGAAAGAACAGTTTAAATTTCTACAAAATTTTGTACAATTTTCTGACCCTTTTTTTATTCAGAACCTTGTTTCTTAAGCTTTTTTGGCTAATCAAACAGTTGATGGAAAAAAGTGTAGTTTTTTTTTAAAAATTATACTTGATGTCTAGATTTGTCAGAGGTAGAATTGTATTGAAGTAAACTCTCTCCTATTAACCATTCTGAAATCCATTGAATCTAGAAATAAGATTGCATAAATAACCTTATGGTATATAAGATAAAACTGAAAGTTGCTATATATGCATATCAAAACCTATTAAAACAAGTGAACAAAAATTTTATTTGACAAACCTTAATTAAACAAGTAGAATTGCACTAAAACCATTTTAGAGGCATGACTATATCCATTGGCAACAAAAAGTTTATATTAAAAGAATTCATTCAAGTTAGCCTCAATATATATTTTACTAGAGAACTTTTCTGATTTGAATCTATATCATTAAATATATATTTATGAAAGTATTCTATGTTTTGCCACTATATTTCACATATAGTGGACCTAAATTCATAGCAAATTGAAATCCACAAATAACTGTAAAAGACTACATTTTACAAGATACTCAGCAAAATATATATGAACACAGATACTGAACTTTGATATTCACAAGATTCAACATAGAAAGGTATTTAATGCAATTTAATTAATTGGTGTCTCAAGACAAATATTTTGAGTATTTATTTTTTAATATATTTTATTGATTATGCCATCACAGTTGTCCCATTTACCCCCCTTCATTCCCCTCTACCCTGTACATCCCCTCCCACCCACACTCCCCTACTTTAGTCCATGTCCATGTATCATAAGTTCTTTAGCTTCTACATTTCCCAGACTACTCTTGCCCTCTCCCTGTCTATTTCCTCCCCACTGTCTATGCTACTTATTCTCTGTACCTTCTCCCCCTCCTCCTCCTCCCACTCCCCTGTTGCTAACCTTCCACATGACCTCCATTTCTGTGGCTCTGCTCCTGCTTAGGTGTCCACTCAGTCTGTTTTTTATTTTAGGTGTGGATGTTAATAACTGTGAGTTTGTTGTCCTTTCACTGTTCATATTTTTATCTTTTTTTTAGATAAGCCCCTTTAACATTTCATATAATAAAGGCTTTGTGATGATGAACTCCTTGAACCTGACCTTATCTGAGAAGCACTTTATCTGCCCATCCATTCTAAATGAAAGCTTTGCTGGATAGAGCAATCTTGGATGTAGGTCCTTGCCTTTCATGACTTGGAATACTTCTTTCCAGCCCTTTCTTGCCTGTAAGGTCTCTTTTGAGAAATCAGCTGACAGTCTTATGGGAACTCCTTTGTAGGTAACTGTTCCCTTATCTCTTGCTGCTTCTAAAATTCTCTCCTTTATTTTAATCTTGACTAATGTAACTATGATGTGCCTTGGTGTGTTGCTCCTTGGATCGACCTTCTTGGGGAGTCTCTGAGTATTTAGCATATTTAAGCAACCGTTGCTTAGAATAACTGAAACAGCCAATGGGAAATTGAAGTAAACAAATGTTTTAGCCAGCATTTTCTTTCATGTGGTAATCTGTTATTCTGTACTTATGTTGTAAGTGTTAATTATGTGCATATTATATGTCATGCTAGGAGCTGGAAAAGCAAAGGTCCTGCCCTCCCAGTAAGTAAAGTGATTCTCAAACACAGAATTAAATTTAATGACAAAGAAACTATAAGCTTTTGTGTGAGCACAAGAGATCCTTGCATGGACTTGTTGAAGACTGAAAGACATGTTTAAGGAAATGATGTCCATTTTAATCACAGAGAATATGTAGAATTGACTAACAGTCAGAAACAGAGCTAAGCGACTGCCTAAATATCAGAAGAAAGAATATACATGGAGATAAAGGTGAATTTCATGGAAATCAAAATAGCTATAAATGGTTAAAATATAATATGAAAGGAAAATAGTGAGAATTGATTCACCATGTGTCAATCTTGACTACATGTATAAAGTTGTACAATATTCAATAGTTTAACGTTTAACATTTACAAAGTTATTTCCCAAAATACACTATTCAACATTTCATGTTTGAATACCATTCAACATATGGTGTAATACACCATACACCAGCATCTAGGTAGGATGTTGTATTACTTCACTTGCTTATAAAGTGATTAAAGTACAGGGAAGGTAACCTCTCATTCCTCGCTGCCCCCCACATAATTATGCCTAGTAGGTATCAAAAACAGAATTTAAAACGAGATCATCTGACTAAACTCAGTATCGTAACATTAACATGTCCTCCCTGCCTCAAAAACAAAACCAAACCCGAAATAAAACACACACACACACACACACACACACACACACACACACACACACAACTAGTCGTAGACCATCTGAATGGGAAACTATCTTTTTATTAGGCTTAAATGACATGTAGTCAAACACTAGAGTGTCCTTAGACCCAACTCTCTTCACTTCTATAACTGAACCCAACTTGACTTTCCAGCTTTCAATTCTTCATGAAGTCATAAACCCTATTCTTCCCAATTCAATGCCCTTAGACATTTCTAGTTTAAATCACAATGTCCCTAGGTTAATGTTAATGCTTAAAGTTTACAAACATATATCTTCTCATCTTCTATCATGGACACCTAAGCCCAAGGAGAGCTCACTCATAAACCTGACGTGAGGGGCAATGTTTCTAGCACTGCGTAGTGCTAGAATATTTAGCACTGCTTTGGAAAGGTGGCCTGCACTGTGGAGTGGAGTCTCTCCTACTTGGTGTTGGCTTGTCTGATTCTGACTCTGTTTGCATCCATAGCTGATACCAATTTCCACTATAATCTCTGGTTCTCCTTAACAGAGCTGGAATTTCTTTTGTAATTTAAAAGATAAATTGAGAAATATTAAAAATTTTAAGTTTTCATTTGAGCAAAAAATGGTTCTAATTGGTCAGTGCCAAACAAGAAGCTTACAGATGACACATTCGAGGGGAAAGATTTACACAGAAGGGGTACTGAAGTAAAGAGAAATTATTTGATTGGCTATCCTTAAAGCCTAGCTGGCTCTTTGTGACTGGTTGCCCTTGGGTTTTGATTTCATAGCATTGAAGCATATAGGTTTGCTTATGTAAGCTGCCAAGCCATCAGAGCCTCCTTGTATGTGGCATCCCAGCTTTTCTTCCTAAAGTTTTCCAAATATCCTCCACATTTTTCAGATAGTGGGTCCCTTTAAATTGCTTTCAGTCCTGTATGTGTAGTCACACCACTCACCTCTGTCTCTTTTGTATACTGACAACATGAAACTCGGCTCACTGGTTTGCTGTCTCCCTTTCTTATGACCTGGGAAATGGGTTATATGTGCCCTAAGCTTTGCAATTACACTACACTTCCTTTATGACTTCTGTTGTTCCTAGTTCACTTTGGGGATGAGACATGAGGGGATAAAAGAACTGGAAGTTGCCATCAGGGAATACATTTTCTTTGTTTTCCTCCTTGTTTAAATCCTTATGCCAAATCCAGAAATTGTTCACACTTTTTATATCTCTGTGGGGGTTAAAAAGCAAGCTCTCTTGCAGTCATGAACATATCTTCAAACTGTGTATGAACTGCGCTCATACTACTGCTAATCAAGATTTTTAGACTTTAAATCACTATTTTTATTTGTTCAAGCACCTAATTCTTAAAATTAAAACATTAGCCTTTGTAGAGTATGTCTTAGCAAGGTATTTTAAAAATCCACTTATATATTTAAGTAACATTGTTCTAGGTCGCATCTGACAAACTTCACAGAGCATTGAACATCATTGAATTATGAAGTGTAAGGGTGAGAGCAACAAAAAATAAATTCAGGAATAGAAAAATATTAATTATTAGCTAAAAGTAGTCTACTCATGTGCTTCATCAAAATTATATGTTCAATATTATAGCACTATAGAATGCATGTGCTAAATTATAAAACTATGAAAGTTTAAGTAATTGGTTAACTGTTGCAATGACTGACTAGTCAAGTACATAAGATAAAATATAAAGACACACATATTTTGTATTATAAATAATACAATAAAGTTTAAAAAACAGGCTTTTTTCTTATGCCAATGGCTAATCAGATTCATTACATTAGGCAATGTACAATTTAAAAAAACTTGCATAACAAAATAAGTCAAATAAATTAAGAAAAAGTTAAATGTACATATAACCTAGAGAAAAATTGGTTCTAAATATGGATAGGCAATTTAGCTTACAATGAATATATAATTAATCCTAAATTAATTGTAAAAGTAGCTGGAAGAATAAATTGGTTCTGGTTCATTTGCTTATAAGTTTCTTCTTTCTTTCTTTGTTAATCAATGTATTAATTAAAGACCATTATAAATTCTAGGAAGAGATAGGATATTTAACAAATAGGCCTGCACTTAAACATTCTTTAATTAATTTTCAATAATAATAAGTCAATGTATTCTTTGCTGTTTTATTTTCAAGGTGTTTTCACATACGATACTGCATGAGCTGGTACTATATTGGGTTACAGTTAATAGAAATCCAAGGTTGTCTTTAGAAGACCACGATTGGCATGGATTTAGAAGTCTGTTGATATTAGAATCAGTATCTCTGAAATTGGCTTAGCCTGTCTTTATAAGCTGTAACCACATGATTACAGGATTTGCACTGTTATTCAAGAAATTACATTTATGTTAAAGTCAGGACACCTCCCATATAATTAGCACAGCAAGAGTTCTTAGAGGACCCTTCTTCCCAGCAGATTTCTGCTTAAGTCTAACAAAGTTTAGACTAGTAGTCGGTCACACAGCCACTTCTAGCTTCAAAAGTAGTGGGGGGAAATAGAAAAAAAGTCATACTATGACTGACTTAATTTAATTAAAATCCACTTTTTAAGGTTAGGAACTTTAATCAAGTTCTCATTAAACTAAATAAAAAGAATAAGGGTAAATGTATATCAAGCCCAAAACATATTCTGCCACAAATTGTGTAACTGTAAATGAGAACAAAATCCCTTTTTGAATTATATAAATTGATGTGTTACATCCTATTTTATGAGTGATGTACACAACATAAGCTCACATCATTTTTTAAAATATTAAATTTGATGACTTATTGTCATTCATTTAATCCAAGGGGTCAATATTTATTACCATTATATGAAAAGTTAGAAACTTGGAAGTCTGTTAATTTGCTAATTCAAGAATGGGACACATTTGACACCAAAAGTTCCCTGGCATTGGCAAATGGTGTCACCATCTAAAACAGGCTTTTCTGCGATCTGAAGACAGTGCTTACTTTTGATAGGGAGCATCATGGTTTGCAAAACTTGGTTTGTTACAACACATCCCAAAGTAGTAACTACAGTTTATATGCATGTGGTGGTATAGGGATTTAAAATGTTTTCTAAGTAGTATTTGGTCAAGATGGCAGCCTAGGTAAACAGGGCTCACTTTCTCACATAACCACGTCAAAATTACAACTAAACTACAGAACAACCATCATTCAGAACCAACAGAAATTGAGCTGAATGGAAGTCCTACAACTACATCATGACTGGTAGGAGAGGGAGAGATATAGAACAAGCTGACCTCACACCCACATGTGGTGGATAAAAATCCAGAAGGATATCTCAGGAGTGAAGAGCATGCCAGAAGGAGAAGATAGAGAGCAAGAAATTGGAAACCTATTTGAAAAAACTTCCCTAATTTTGTTGAAGAAATAGACATACAAGTCCAGGAAACACAGAATCCCAAATAAGTCCACCACAAGACACACCATAATTAAAATGATAAAGGTTAAAAACAGAGAAAGAATCTTAGAAGTCCCAAGGAAAAAACAGTTAGTTTACCTACAAGGGACTCCCCACCAGCCCTCTGCATATGGTTGTCAGCTGATTTCTCAAAAGAAACTTTCCAGGCTAGAAGAGATTGTCAATAAATATTCAAATTGCTAAAGAGCAAGGGCGTACAACCAATATTACTCTACTGAGCAAAGCTATCAATTAGAATTGAAGGGCAGATAAAGAACTTCCCAGATAAGAAAAAGCTAAAGTAGTACACCACCACCAAACCACCATTATGTGAAATATTAAATTGTCTTCTCTAAGAAGAACAAAAATATGAACAATATAATGGCAACAAATACATATCTATTAATAATTTAATCTAAAAGAACAAAATAAACAAGTAGAACAGAAACAGAATCATAGATACAGAAAAAAAAATTTGTTGGTTGCCAGATGGGAGGGGGTTAGGGGGATGGGTGAAAAAGGTAGAAGGGTTAAGAATTACCAATTAGTAGTTACAGAATAGTCATGTGGATGTAAAGTACAGTATAGGAAACAGAGCGGTCGAAGAACACATGCGCATGACCCTCGGACATGGACAATTGCCTGAGGGTATGGGGAGACTGGGGGGAGGGTGCAACAGGGGAAAATTTCAACAACTGTAATAGCAAATCAATAAAATATAATTGAAAAAAATAAATATTCTCTAAGTGTTATCAACCACTGCCATACCAAAATGATAATCTGAGTTCCCACAGCTAAAGCTCTATCTAGTCTTTATTTCTTTTAGTTCTTAAATATACATTCTTTTTCTCAGTGCCATCCATGTGCCCAGAGTTGGGGAATTCCATACACAAGATATGTTCAGAAAAAGCCTTGCCTTAATTCTGGTACAAGTTGCTCATTCAAAGCTCTGTTTCCTTGGTACAACTCTTTTCAGTGAAGTCCTCCATTTGGCAGCAGTTATGGCCATCTCAGTTTATTAAACATGAATTCAAACATCAAAAGTCAGGAGCAATTTTGATGTCTTGGTCAATTTCTTTTAAAGAGATGTCAATGTTTCTCCTGCACATTGACCTATCCTCTCCCTAAGACATCATCTATCATTAATACACTTCAGTGAGAGGTGATGGGTTGGTGGGAGTAAATTGACCCTTCCTGTACAGAGCCAAGAGAGAGGCCAGAGTTCATGTTCAGCAGGGGGAATAAGTATGTCCATACTGGATGTTAAAAATATTTCTGCATTTTTCAGTTCTCTTGTTACTGAACCTTGATCTGTTGGACACCTCCCTACTTTGTCACTGTCAAACAAATAATTGTTAGCTTTTGACACAGCAGACGTTCTCCAGGACCTACCTCCATTGATATGATTGGTATCAGCTCTGATCAATCTTTACTATTCCCTCTGTAGTTCTAAAACATTTTTAATATTATGTGTGGGTCTATCCCAAGGAAAACTATAAAGTTATACACTTATCTAAAAAAAACAGTGATGAACTAGTCTTACACTGTGTAACTGAAATATATTTTTCCTCCATTAAAAAGATAGTCCATTTCTAGTTTTATTTCTAGGTACAAAATACTACCAGAAATTTTAGAGTCAATACTATTATTCTCTATACTTTGAAACAGACCAAGTTATGTATTTATATATCCCATTGCTGAAATTATACCTAATTATTTCCACAAATGCAACACTGAATATTTACTACAAGGGTAAAGGTTGGCATAGTAACATGTTATTAAATGGCATCTTCCTAATAGGACATGTTTGTGTGTAGTAAAAATATGACTAAGTAAACACAAATAGCATCTCTCTTAAATATCACTAATATTTCAAAACTTTGAAATATAAAAAGTCAACATTTCCCTCATAGAAGATAAATAAAGAACTCTAGATTTTAATCTTATGACTTCTCTGAAACAGAATCTTAAATCCACTTAGCATTTATTGAATTTTTAATGCTATTCAACCGATAGCATTATTTTGGCTTCTATATCAGTCCCTGAATATTAACATAGTTATTTTTGCTTAAGGCTTTCAAAAATATTTGTAAATAAATTCTCAAGTTTTCCAATTCACAATTTCCTTCCCGGTGATCATTGACCTAGTGTACTTATTGGTGCAGTTAAAATTATACTAGATGCCCTGTATGAACCCTGAGTGCTGTTTGGCCTCAGTCACTACAATCCTCACCCAAATCCTAACCTATCTTAGGTCTTTCATAGGATTAGATCTCTATTTTGCTGATGTTTGTTCACTGCAACAAATAGTTCAGTGGTTGGTCCTTATAAAGGTTTTTAACAAAATATTAATAAACCACATTTTTCATGTTTTCTTTTCACTTTGCACCATATGTTGAGCAAAGTAAGCTAAAATTATAATTATCTTTAGTACAGTTACCATCAAATTATATAAATTATATAACTTGCTATTTAGATTACATTATATTATAATAGGAACCAGACTTTAGAATTTATTTGAAGACTGTGGTATAACATTAATGAGTATATGTGAATTTGTCATTGGCTCTTATTTCTATCTTTGCTAAAAGAAGTTTCAAATGAATTCATTTAGAATTTTTAAATGTTATGAATTAATTTCCAAACTGTAGCTGTAACAGATTCTCCCATTCGTGTTCAATTAAAGTTGAATTAAACCTATTAAATGTGGTAATTTTTAATGATTAGTATAAACATTTATTTTATAGTTGTCCATAAACAGAGATGCAGGCAACACACACTGAATTCATTCCTTTTCCTTAAGAGTAAAGAAGGTAGAAGCAGAAGGATCAGGTAGCAAAATTACTAAATTAAAATTGGGATGTTATAGCCAAGAAAAACAACAAATCAAAAATTAAATTCCATTGCTAAAGAATTTGTTAAAACAGTCTTAGTTAACTAGTACTTATGGTAATACACGCTATCTGTGAACATTGGCTTTCCAGAGCAACTGGATAGCCTGAGTAGTAACTGGATAATGCCTACATTAGGGATATCCCTGCAGGGCCCAGACTGGAGTAGCCTGAGGCCTTTGGTGCAAATGCATCACAATTCAACTTCTCCCTCTTCAAAATCCTGCTACACTACTGTCTTACTGCTGTTGGGCCCCAGAACATTACTAAATACACCTTGTGCATCTAAAACTTAAAGTCTGTTTCCCAGGTAACACAGCCATTGGGGATTGGTAGAAGTCTTGTTTCTAAGAAGCAGAATCTAAAATGAAAATTTGGATCTGGATTACCTGCAGGTAAAATAGAAATAAGGACCCTATCACTGGGGGAAGTTTGAGTACCATAGTCTTTTTCCATCTTTTATTTTTTCATATTGTTCTCTGTTGGATCATAATTGCTAAAATGTTCGACAAGGAAAACCTAGGATAAAATTACTGTGGAAAGGATTACATGGAGTGATTATATTATCTCAGGCTTTGAAAGATGGGGAATGTAATAATTTTAAGGCTATTTCATGCAGAATAGTGCATAGTTTTGCTGATTGATCAGGAGAAGGTAAAAGAAAGATTAAAAATCGGAGACATAGATAACCAGTAAAGAGGCATGCAGATGAAGTTTGGCAGGAGGTGTAACCTGTTAATGATGTTATGTCCCTAATAGGTAGAATACCTGTGTCTAGAACTAAATGGTAACCATAGGAATTGCCCTGATTAGCCTTACTTCCAGTGATTAAACTGGATTAATTGTGCTTCCTGACCTTGAAACTCTACTCTCAGCAGGTCTAAATGTTGTGGTTTTCAGAGGTTGAAAATTGTAGAAATATAAGGAAGTGTAATCTGTTGGTTATTTCAGGCTCCTTTACGAAATGGCCCTCAGGCCATTTAAAAGAGGAACCCTGCTGACAAGGATAATTGATCTTGAGTAGATAGGGTTTGAATAGATAGTTGCTCTAATATAATGGGGGCTCAGAAGATAGTGTTTACTACCTATTCATCTTCTGCAGCAGCTATTTGAAACTCCCTGCCAAATTTTATCAATGGTAAGTAAGCAAGTGTTACACCAATGATCTAAGAAGAACAGGGACATCAAAAGGCTCAGATATCTCAGGTATGCAAATGTGAGTCATTTCAGTACATAAGCCACTTAGACCAGCAGGGATTTTAGCTAACAGTGATATAAAGAAAAAAAAAAAAAAACAAGTATCAAGTGATTACACTCATATGTGAAATCTAGTTAACAAAATAAACTAATAAATAAAATAGAAACAGACATATAGATAGAGAAGATACTGACAGCTGTTGGAGTGGGGAAGTGGAGCTGGGCTGGGTGAAAAAGGGGAAGAGATTAAGCAAAATAAATATAAAATTAAAGTTAAATTAAATATAACCCCAAACCATTATAGATAAAAAGAAGATTTAAAAAGTTTTTGAATTCCTACTATTGTTTGCATTATTTTTACTGATTGTGGGTCTAGAGTTGTTGCAATGTATTGTAGTAATCTTAGAGATTTGAAAAACAATAATAAAAGTTCACACCAAGAAAAAAATAACACAGGAAGCAAAAAAAATGAATACATGACTGCAGCCATGACATCAGCTTTGGTGATGGGCACATTTTTAGTTGCTTTTCTTCTGATAAGTTATGCAGAAAAGAAACTATCCAGAATCTGATAATATATTCCCAGTCAATATGAAGTTATTTTACAAAGCAAATAGATCCTAACTATTCAAAAGTCGTCCTGTATAAGATGTTGCAGATTTGCCCCCATCCACCTTCAAGACCAAAGCAATCAATACTTTACCTGTCAGGACTGATAGTTGTAGACGAACCACGAATGAAATTCAAAAAATTTCCCGTAGTCAAAAGTAACAGCTTCCCCACAGTTACCACCTCAGGAGTAGGTCCCTTCCAAAAATTGTTACATACTGGGATAAAGGCCAGTTTCTTACCCTCATTTAGGATATAACTAAAGCATTAGCAGCTAAGGCCTCTGTTGTGATTGCATTGAAGTTCAAATTCTACCTCAGCCTAATCCTGCAGCTTTCACTCACAAACGGAATACTTAAATGGCAGAATGACAGTCTTAAAAGTGTATGTACCTTTTGATCACAGGCTAGTTTTCATTGAAATCTGCATGTCCTTTAAATCTATCCTTTCTAGACCATTCTTTAGAAAAATCTTCATGTGTCCCCAGGTGTACACATGTCCGGCTGGAAGAAACTGATATATTTCACCCACTATTCCATGTTCTTTACATTTGTAATTCTCATTATAACTCATTTTTGAAAAATAAATTAAAACACCAGATAGAATTAGTGCTGGAATAAATACAGTTATACTTCCTTTAAATATTTTATCAGATATGACTGTTTCTTTACTTGCCTAGGTCTTCCATTAAATGTTAGAGATTTGCATTTTATTCCAAGGTTATATTAAAGTATCCTAACACCTGCACTCTAATAATCAGTCAGTACACATTTTAAAATGAGTATATGAAAAAATGTGTATAAAATATGCATACTATTGAACTAGATGTCATTTGAAATAAAATTATCCACAAAAGAATAAAAAGATGGTATGATCGAAGAAGCTGATTTTCATAAGACAACTCTTTTGTTCTTGCTTCAGGGAAACAGTACAGTTGTTTCCAACTCAGGAAAGAGTGATATTGTTACTGGAATCTCTCTAAGCAGATGTGCAGTCACTGTAAATGTTGCTAATGCTCCTTTTAGTGCAGAATGTTTATAATTTCTTACGTAATCAGTGACAGCCTGTGACAGATACCTTGCAAATAAAGGTTAAATTTTGCCCAAGCCTGTCATAATTGATCTTTACACAAAAATAGAAAGAGGAAAGTCCCAAAAATTTCTGAAGAAATATCTTTCAAGGCTCCTTTTATTTTCTACAGAATGCATTCTACATATAGGTTAAGTATTTAATATTCTCTTATTCTTCTTACATTGTAAAAATCCATTTGAAAACAAGTAATACTTGTAAGAAATTTGACAGAGATATTTATACCATCATTTTAGTGAAGATGTCTAATGTTTCTGGAGAATTCGCACACAATAAATTGTCAGCCAGCCCTGGAAAAAAGTCATAATTACTCTCAGAATTACAATAATAAATGATTATAGATTGTCTGGCACGATTGTTCTTAACTGGGGGCAATCTGGGTAGAGGTAGAGATTCTGTTAAACATTCTGCAATGCACAGGACAGTCCTTCTGCTTTGGAGAATTATCCAGCCCAAAATGTCAATAGTGTCCTGGCTGAGAAGCCCTAGCCTAGCATTAGCTTAGAATTAGAGATATTATTCAGATACGTTTTCAGGAAAATCTTTTAAGCTTTCAAATCACTCAGAGATGGGGTTCTAAGGCAACTTCAAAAAGGAGAGTTTCGTTATATTACTCTCCTTAGGGATAAAGAATTTGGGTGGTCTATAAATTCTCCATAATTGTTTTAGAAAATAATTTAAATTGGAATAAACTTATGACTTTTGAGTTACTTACCTGTATTATTTAATTTTGAAAGAAATAAAAACTATACAAATACATAAATGATCTGGCTAGTAATTTAGGAGGCTATTTTTGTTTTCTAAACCCCTCAAAAATTATGCACACTTATAAAGTTATCTGCCCATATCTATTCACCTAAAAAGAGAAATACAGGATTCTTGTGAGTTACTTAACATCATTATCAATTATTCTTTTAAAAAATGCAGTTATACTCTACAATTTCTATTTTCCTTTTTAAACATCTATTACTATCTTACTTTTTAGTATTTATATTTTTGATGAAAAACATATGTGTATGTAGTTTATCTTATAGTCCTCATTTTATTGTCTTCTGTGAATCTTTCTGTTCTATATTCCTTTTTTTTTTGTCTTGTCCAGGTTGTCCTCAGATTTTTAAAATAGTGTGTAAAATTATTTTCCCTTTACTTACTTGATACACACACCACACACACACACACACACACACACACACACACACACACACACCTCATTTGACCAAAAGGTTTCCAGCCATGTAATATGAAAAAATAGAGACATTTACTAAAGAAGATAGAAGATATGAAAAACACTGTACATAAGACAATGATGCTTCTGTCCCCTTCAAAGTAAGCACTTTGGGGCATCACACAGTTCTCCCAATTGCCATCAGCTGCCCTGTCATGTTTTCCTGAATTTCATCAACAGTCTGCTATCTCTTCCCTTTCAAAGGTGATTCTAGTTTTGGGAAAATCCAGGAGTAGCAGGGTGCCAAATCCGGGCTGTATGGGAGATGAGTCACCTGACTGATTTGAAATTTCACCAAACAAGTCTGCATGAGACATGATGCATGAGCAGGTGCATTGTCGTGATGAAACTGCCAATCACCAGTTGCCCATAGTTGTGGCCTTCTGGATCATCCAAATAGTCTCCTCAGGTGAATGTTCAAGCTTAACACAAAATTCGATGCACATTTGTTGCTCTACTCTTTGACATTTTGAATGTGATGGCCACATATTTCAAATGCTCACTCAATGGTGTCTACCACACCCACTGACTAGTACAAAGAAGTCATCATTGTTCTTGTATGTGCATTCCAGTCCATTCTCCTAGACTATCAGGTTATATCCATTTCATGCAAATGGTTCTCATTATGTTAATAATAGCTGGATTTTTTCTGGATGTCTTTCATATACACACACATTTACATGTATATTCATAAACATATTATACATATACACCTGTGCATATGCATATATGTATGCATGTATTCGTGTGCACATGTATATGTATATATTTACTATTACTTGAGAGATGGAAACTTTTATCTGTTTCAGTTTAACATAAATTGTTACACTTTACTAATACTACCAGAAACTAGATCATTTAACTCCACTTCCTCCTTCCTATGTTTTGAATTACTGTTCTAACAAGTTTTAAAGTCGCAAAAGGCTACTGTTATTTATACCTTCATTTACTTTACCACTGTTCATTTATATTTACTCTTTACTTTTGTGTCTGTGTGTGTGTGTGTATGTGTTGTGTTCTCTTTCCTTCCTGAACATATGTGCTTCCACATTAGGCTCATTTATCCTCAGTTGTAACAAATCACCTTATAGTTCAATATCTTAGACCAGGCTACATTGTAACAAATGTTATCAGATTTTTGTCTGCACCATTTTTATTTCACTTCATTTGGATGAACATTTCCTTGGGTGTAGAATTCCACTTAGATATTGAATTCCATTTAGATATTCCTTTTAGGATTTGGAGGACACCATTTCATTGTATTCAGGTTTCCATAATTTCTGATATGAGGATTTTTGCTGCTTAATAATATTCCTTTGACATTAATGTACACTTTTTTGGCTATTTTAAAAATATTTGAACAAAGGAATTCAATTTGGCTCATTAATTCTTATTTTTTGCTTCATATTCAGCTTATGAAATAAAAGCAATGTAATTTTACATGGATTTAATAATCTTGTTGAAAGGCTTCTATAGATGGGCAAACTGAGAACCTGACAAGTAAAGGCATATTACTAAGGGCATTTAGTGATAAAATCAATTGCCAGTTCTCTACTACTCCTACTACTCATTTTTTTATGATAGTTTTAGAAAAAACAACTTTAAGTCAAAGAAAATTGCAAGAAGATTCTCCATGTCAGTAGCAAAACAGAAGTTTTCTGTGATAAACTCTTCCTTGATCATTTTATTTATACAATGGGGAATGCCTTTTTTCACATTACTCCCAGGATCCCAGGGCCTTATCCATTCCTTGGGACAAATCAAAGAAAAATACAAGGCCATCTCTAGGTTGCTGCTATTTGCTTTGCTATGCCACGCTGAAAACTCAGGCCATTAAATATGAAAATCCACTCATTGTCTCAGGCCTGATTGTAGCCTGTCTTTCAAACCAGACTCACCAGTCAACGGCAACGGGTGGCTGTGCACTGAGCCACATCATTTGCAGGGGGTGTCTTTAACTGAGAAAAGTTATGTTGAAAATATGTGTGAATAATGCCTTTAACTATCATCTCTAATTGAATAGATATAAATGGGTGAGTCACTTCATTATTAAAGGCATATTCAGTCTGACTTCTTGTCTTTTGTAACCATAACATGTTGTTGGAAGGCCGTACAAAATTTGAGTAACCATTTGAAACAAAGTTCCAGTAATATTCTAGACATGAGTGTAAGAGAAAAGGGAGAAGACATTTGGTGCTGTGCTCTTTTCCTTAGTATTAAGTAGTGGTACTTTATTTTAGTGTGTTTGCATCAGAGTGATGCGTCACCTTCAGATCAGCAGCTCCTCAGCAAGATACATGGAGCTCCTGTCCTATACTGTCCTGTCCTGTCCTGTCCTGTCCTGTCCACACTATAACTGAACGAGGGGATCAATAGAGAGATTTGAACTTTCTTCTGTGGCCATGTTTGTAAGTGATATGTTTTCATATTTCTGTCCTGTGACCTTTTAGTCTGGGTTTGGTATGAGGTAACACTGGATTAATAAAATGAGTTAGAAAGTACTTTAGTTACTATTTTCAAGTTTTGATCATATCCATAATATTCCTTTGTTATTATCAAAATGTGCTTATTCTTAACTCTAGTCATGTCCTCTCTTTCATTTCTGATGATAATTTTTTCTTCTCTCTCTTTTCCCCTTATTTGAGTTATACTCAAACTTTGGTTTAATCGTTTATCTTCCTTTTTAATTGTTTTCAGTTTTATGAACTGCTACTCATTTTTTGTTTCTTTTTTATCTACTTACGTTTATTTTAATTTTATCTCTAATTTCTTAAAAGCTAATTGGCTTATTAGTTTAACATTAATATTCAGCATATCAATTAACATCTTTCCACAGACTTTGATGAGTGCTTTATATTATTCTTTTCAAATACTTTCTAATTTTCTATGCTATTTCTTTTTTACTCCATGGGTAATTGTTAAGGCTGTAGTTAAATATTGATATCTTATTCCCCTGCTTTCTTTCTAGTATTTATGTGTAATTTAAATGTAGTGTGGTTAGAGAACAAGTATTGTATAATTCAGTCTTTCTAATCTACTGAGAATTATTGGGTTGACCACAAAGTCCTTATGTTTTTTTTCTGTAAAATGTAAGACACATTTTTCATTTTCACCAATAACTTTATTGATTTGAATATTTTGAGTATGTCAGCTATCTCCTGCATGGTATAACATTGACTACTCTCAATTAATGCCTTGATTTGATTGCTATCAGCTTCAACCTGACCATGGAGCATTGTTCTAATGAGAAATCTCCAGCATGAAACTTCATAAACCACTTTGACATGTTCGATCAGTCACAGTACCTTCTCCATACACTGCACAGATCTATTTTTCTTTGCATTTCAATTGCATATTCATTTTGCTTGAAATAATAAAGCATAATATGATGAAAATGGTGCATATTTTCTTCCATCTTCAATATTAAAATGGCTACACAAAAATCTACCAGTTTTGGTAATGTTTTTTAATGCACACTGATATGACAGCTGTCACTATACAATCTAACAAAATTGTTTCAAATGAAATTAAAGACAGCTAAGTGCTATTAGACCCATCTTATGGAAAAACAAAAAGAAAAACAAATGAACTTTTTGGCCAAACCAAGATTTCATTACCCAGCATATGTTCTGTTATGGTAAATGTGGGATGTGCTCTCTCAAAGCATCAAAGCATGGGTGTAGTATTCTGCAGTTGTTGATTTATCTTAGTTGTTTGATAATGTTTTGAAAATCTTCTATATTCTTACTGATTTTCTATCTGCTTGTGATATCAATTGATGGGAGAAGAATATTGAACTATCCAATTATAATAGTTTCTGACTATGTTTCTTTTCCTTTTATCGTTTTTCTTTCATATATTGTGGAACTTTCTCTGTTTAAGTGACTCTACACTTATATTTTTATATCTTCTTTCTCTCCTAACCCTTTAATCATAATGAAAATATCCCTCTGTCTGTAGAATTTCTTTCTTAAAGTCTTTTTTGTCTGACATTAGTAGAGTCAGTTTAGTTTTCTTATGTTTCTGCTTTGCATGCCCTATCTTTTCCCTTTTGTTTTACTACCATTCTATTTGCATTTTTAATTTAAATTTTTTCTCTTATGGACCACTTATGGCTTTATATTTAGTCAAATTAATTCTGATTTATGATCCCAGTGTTCAGTCTATTCACATTTAATATAATTATGCATGTTAGTGTTTAGGTTTTAGCATTTAACTATTGTATTTGTCTCACTTCTTTTGTTCCCTTATTTCTATTGTATTGACATCTGTTGTATTATATATTTTAATACATTATGTTAATACTTCTACTACATTTTAATTATATTTTATGCTGTTTTTAGTGCTTGCTCTAACAATTTCAATCTGTGCATTTTTCTTACCACACTTTACTTTGTTAATTTGTACTTTATCTTATTTATTTTTCACCTGTATCGTTCCATTTCCCCTTCCTTTTTACTATTGCCATCAAGCACATTACACGTATATGTGCTGTAAACTCAACAACACAATGTTGCACATGTTCCTTAGGCAGTCATATGTTTCCTACAGAAGTTAAATACTATATAACATATATGTCAAATTGAACAAATATTTTAAATATTTTATATCTATCCCCATTTTCACTATTTACACAGCTCTGTATTGCTTTCTGTAGATCTGAGCTGATATCAGGTGTCATTTTCCTTCAGCCTAAAGACTTCCGTTTTGCATTTCTTAAAGCATGATCTGCTAACTATAGATTATTTCAGTTTTTAATGTACATGTACCTACATTTTGCATTTAATTAAAAGGATAATTGGCTGATTTTTATTATCAGTACTTTAAAAATGCCATTATATGTCTTTTAACATCAATATTTTCAGTAAGATAGTTATTCATTATATCATTGCATCCCTGCTGTCACTTTTCTCTTTCTGAATTCAAGATTTTCTCTATATTTCAGTATTCAGAAGTTTGGTATAATAGACGTATATGTGTTTTTCTTTTTGAACTAATCCTAGTTGTGTGGTTGGCTCCCTAGAGTTGGACTTTTTTTTAACATTTTGGCAATGATTTGGGTAAAGATTATGATCAAACACCATAGGGCTGTAAGACATTCACTCTCTGTTGCCTAAGCCATATGTGTGTTAAGCATTGCACTCAAAGGGGCACCAATTTTGAACTTTCTTTGTACATTTTAACTGGACTCCTCAGCATATGTGGATAACTTACTAGTAAGCTAAGGTTGTGTGGCATGTAAATATCACAGTACTTCTACGGCTCTTTCATTTCTAAAATCTCTGCACTTGATGTCTAGATGTCTGTCATCTGCCCCTAACTTATCACCTCTGTCTCTGGGTCTTGCCATCCTCGATGAGGGGAACAGTAAATACTCCATTGTCAGGTAAGAAGGTTATAAACTCATACATCTTTTACAACACAAAAAAAATAGCAGATTTTTATAAGTGGATACAGTCAATCCTCACTACTTTATTCACTGATCACATATTTCTGAACTTGCTCATTCACTAGAATGTATTTGTAACCCCGAAATCAATACTCATGGGCTTTGGCACTCATTCCCAGATGTGTACAGAACAGGGAAATTTCTAATGACGCACACAGCCAACTTAGCTTGAACAAAGTCAGGCTTTGCCTTTTTGTTTAGCTTTCATACTATAAACAAATGTACTCTTCAACATCTGTTCAGTGCTGTGTTTGTCACATTTTTTTGTGATTTTTGTTGGTGATTTAACTGCTTAAAATGCCCCTGTAAGAATAGTGTTGAAGTGTTCTCTAGTTTTACTGAGCACAACAAGCTGTAATGTATCTTGAGAAAATACATATGTAGTTAGACAAGCTTCATTTAGGCATGTTATAAATCTGTTGGCCATGAGCCCAATGTTAATGAATCAATAATGTATAATAAATAAGGCATATTTTAAACAGAAACACATACAATAGGGTTATGCATTGATCAGTTGCTGAAAGTTGTGATGAGACCACAGCAGGAATCTAACCATGTATTTCACCTAAAGATGACGATTCGGTATTTACCAATTCGTTGCTCATGGCAACTTCCTCGAACATAACTACCATGAATAACCAAAAGTTCCTGTCTACCTTCAATCACTTTCAGTGTCCTGAAATCACTGTTTATGATCGTTTTGTCCAGATATAACTTCTTTCCTGTAAATTTCCTCACCTTCTCATGCTGTCATTTCTGGAAGTAGAGTCCACTACTTCTTATTTTCATTGTTAATGTATGCTTTATTTTATTATAGTATTAGCCATGAAAAATGTTGTTGAAAAGAGTGATTTTTGACAAGTTCTGTATACTAAATAAAGTGTCAGTTATATACGGGTATTTTTTTTTCTTTTAGCAACATAAAAAAATAAGCCTAAAATATTTGAAAGAGTGTCACATTAAAATATTAACATTTCATATTATTTTCTTTATAATGTTATGTAACAAAATCTACATAGAACATATAGTTCAAATGTAAATAAAATTAATAAAGTGAAGAATCTTATTTTGGTATATGGAAAATAATAAAATACTATCAATACTTCAGAGCTATTTTCAGAGTAAATTATTCTACTTATTTCTTTTATGATAAGTTTCTTGATTAGTATTTTTCTTTTAAAATCAGTCATCTTTAAATTGTATTCTGAAAAGAAATAACCCTGTGGAAATTTTAAGTAGTGTTGCATTTAACCCATCATGAATCTTGGAAAATTTTGCAACTTTTACAATATTGTCTTTTCCAGTCAATTTACATAATGTATCTCCCCATTTCTTTAGTTCTAATTTCTTTTTTACCTATAAATGTATATAACTTTATCTGAGAAATCCTTGCATGACCTTGAAATCTACTCTAGGCCCTCCATCTGTTCAGATCAGATCAGTGGAATTTATTCTGTTTGTATATCATGATGTTTATATCTGCATCTTATCATTTCCTACAATAAATTGAAAGTAATTTTTTAGATTTGTTTGTGTCTCACACTAGATTTATAGTCAACTCAGACTAGGGAATGTGCTGCATTCATTTTTGAGCCTAGCACAGTTTCTCACATCTGATGCTCAGGAAATGTATGTTTATTAAAATGTGACAAATCTTAAGTCATGTGGGAATTATTATGATAATTATGGTAAAATCCACTCAGCATAATATTATTTAAGAAGTGATTATACAGATGGTGAAATATGGAAAAATATTCATGGAATTTTAAATTAAAAATTTCAAGTCATTCTCGTATTCCCTGACTCTGGCATCTCTCATCTCTTCCATCAGTAGACCATGTGGCTCAATTCTTAAACTGCACATGGAATCCTATCCTTTACCTCCAACTTCCACACTATCACTGTAATCCAAGCTTCCATCATGGCAACAGCCTGTTTAACTTAACCAGTCTATCTTATAGAGCTGTAATAGTAAGCATTTGAAAATAGAAATCAAATCAAAAGAAAAGTCTGCTTAAAAATGCCATGCATTACTTTTCATCCCCATCTAAGATATAGAAGTCCAAGGCTTGTCAACAGTCTACAAAGCTCCATCTGGACTGGCCTCATCTCCAATGCACCTACGACCCGTGGCATCACTCACTGTGTTTCATCTGCACTGACTCCCAGATATTCCTTGAACACACTTTTGTTTCAAGTTTTGTGATCACTCTTCTCTCTAAACAGGATCCTTCCCGGAACACTCAAATAGATTTATTATGTGCCTCCACTAAGGTTTTGCTTAAATGCAGTATTTTCAGGAGGCTTTCTGTGACAAGCCTACGCAAAATGGTTCTATTTCATCTCCTTCCATATTAACTTTAGTCTTTATGCCAATATCCCATTCTACTTTTCTTCACAACTCATAACTATTAAACATCTAAATTGTCTAAATACAAAACTTGTAAAAGATTATATAGATACTTTGCCTATGATGCAATCATTTGTATTACTTATTGTCAGTCTTTCCCACTCAAGAATGAAAGTTCCAATAGTAGAGAGGTCTTTTTATTTTTTTCATTTTGTTCACATTCTGTGTCTCTAGTGCTGAGAATAGTTATCTGGCATGTGATAGAAATGCAAAAATTATGTTGGATAATTTTAACAGAATTATGTAAATGAACAATATTTGAAAATTATTTTAAATGATTTAATATAAAATCATAGAGAGAATGTTTCTGTGTGCTCTTAAAAATGTCATTGAGCTCTGATAGTTTTTAGCTCTATACTTATTCTGTGAGATATTGCATGGGGTATCTTACAAAATTTAGATTACAAATAAAAAATATTGATTTATGAAAACATTATTAATAATGTTTCTCACATTGATGTTTCTTTCTCTTTCCCCTTCCTCTCTCCTTAAAATCAATACAAACATATACTCAGGTGAGGATTAAAAAAAATCAAAGTGAAGGTAAAGCCAAAATTTACCTACACGGTGAATATATATATCATAAGTTTGACTCAGCTTTCCTGTGCTGGCTAATGAGTAAGGTACAGGTGGATAGAGAATAATCACTGCCCACACAGATTTTCTGATCCTTAAGGAAAGGCAATATACAAATAAAAGAAATGCCTCCAACTTCCCTCTTAGATGCATAGTGTGAGGGCATGCTACTAATATTACGGCAACCACGGGATTGGCTTCTGGCATCAGCACTCTTATTATATCAGACACAAGATACAAGTGTAAAATCCCAAAATTTAAGTAGGACTCAATAGAAGTAAGTAGCTGAGGTTTAAAAAGGTGGGGTGAGAACCCAGGAGATGAAATTTATAGGTTTGCCACATACGGCTGGAAAGAAAATTGAAAAACATTCTTTGAGGTGAAGTTCAGGTACTTTGGTGGTTTTTACTGCAATGTCTGTGACTGCTAGTTTAATTACATGATATCAGTTAAAACTGCTAACATTATACAGACATATCAGAACAAACTCTCCTTCTTCCTCTTTCTAAATCTCTCTCTTTACGTAAGGACTAAATTAAGTGTTAAATGCAGCCTGAAAAAGAGTCCTAATCTAATGATCCTCAAGCTTTAGTGACTGTTGTGGTATCATCTGAAGACCTTACTAAACCACAGACTGCTGGGTCTCACACCAGAATTTCTTATGGTTTTATAGGCCTGTGGTGGCACCTGAGAACCTGCGTCCCTAACATATTCCAGGGGATGCTGTTGCCACTGGTGTAGGAAACACTTTGGAAAACACTACCCTAAATCAAACCAGAGCACCACATCAGCCTTCAAATGCTATCCTCTCCGGGGTGTCTAACCTGTAGCCTGTCAGCCACACATGGCCCTGTATGGCTGTGAATGTGGCCCAACACAAAATTGTAAATTTACTTAAAACCTTTTTTTTTTGCTCATCAGTTTTCATTAGTGTTTATATATTTAATGTATGGCCTAAGACAACTCTTCTTCCAATGTGGCCCAGAGACACCAAAAGTTTGGACACCCCTGTGAGTCTACTAAGCTTTAGTTGACCCATACCTGAGATACCAGAAACTGCTGTCAGCATTGACATCATTACTTCTCCTAGAAAAGCAATTTTTGTTTGAACTACCACCCAGGTCTCCTCTATACCACTCTGCTGTGATTCAGTGCACAGGCAGCTGCATAAGTTTGGCAAAGCCTACCTCACATTTTAACATAGATGCATGACAACTTGGGAAGGTAGCTCAACTCATGGTCTGGGGTTTCCCAAACAATGTTTCCCCCAGAAGTGGCTCAGATTCTAAATAGCCACTCAGAGTAACAGGTGGGTGTTCCAGGAGTTGAGATCTCTGTTAGCAAGAGGCAAGTGTAACTCTCTCTCTATCTTGAGCTCTCAAACTTCAATTCTGAGGTGTTAAAGTACACTTGAGTTACTCAATTTGTGTGGATAAAAGAGGAGCTTTAAAAAGTGGAGGCAGCCAGAATCCTAGGCAAAGAATTTTACCTTAGTTTTGTTTCCAAGTTAAAGACAAGTATGTAAATACTTAAGAGTCACCCTGGTTAGTGTGGCTTGGCTGATTGGAGTGTCATCCCATGGACTGAAATGTCATGGGTGCAATTCCTGGTCAAGGCACATCTCTAGATTTTGGATTTGGTCCCTGGTTGGGGTGCATGTTGGGGGGGGCAACCCAACATGCACCCCATGTGCATGTTGATATTGCAACATGTCTCATGACATGTGTCTCATGAGAGAAATTGATATTTCTCTCTCACATTGATATTTCTCTCCTCCTCCTCACTGTCTTTCCTTTCCTGTCTCTCTAAAATCAATAAAAAATATCTTCAGATAAGGATTAAAAATAATAAACAAACAAATAAATAAATATTTGAGTCATATAATTTCATTTTTCTCCTGAGTTTTTTTTCCATTTTACAGTCAACAATCAGCACACATTTTTTGTAAATGTTTGAACCTACTTTTGTTGCTGGTGTAAATCAAGCTTTTTCACAGGATTGAGAAGAAAGCATTTTAAGGATCCACAAACAGGAAACTGAATTGTGGCATGGTTTATTCAGGTGTTAATAAAATCTGCCCCCTCAGTTTTCAATATCCCATCCCCCTCCATCCCTCCATGGAAGAAGTCCAACCATCTCTTCAGCAAGGTGAAAACAAAGGCCAGGGTCCAGAGTTTTTGTTTCACATTAAAGTTTAGTCCTTTTTAGAGCTCATACTGTCTGCTGCAGGCCCTGGTAGATGCTAGACCCCAACAACCCAATACTGGAGGGGAAAATGGTGGGGTGTCAATCCTCTTGGCAGAGCAATGCTATGATTTCCTGAAGTGTGTGAAGCTGTAGCTTATCAATGAAGCAAACAGGATCATGCTCCTCAGTTATTGAGCACAGTGTCTAATTCCTTTTGCATTGTATGAATAACTAGTTTACTACCTATGATAATGTTTCCCCCTGAAGACCTTTTGCCTTGTAATCTTACAAGGGTAAAGGGATCAAGGTCGCATCTTCTATAATTGCTTCTGGCAGCCAAAGGGGCATACTTCTGGCTATACCCAGGCTCAGAGAACTTCCTATCTGCTAAAGGTAGGAAGGAGAAAAAAGGAAGGGGGAATTCAGGGAAGAGGGATTTTGCAAAGTCCTGGTCAGTTGGCTGTTCCTGAGAGGTGGTATATGTGATGTCTAGAAGAAAACATTGTCTAGAGGATGACACTGCTAGATGGGTTGGCATTTTTGTTGTATTCTAGAAGTGACAAATTTGGCAAGAAGGCTAATAGGAACTGTCCAAAAAATTAGAAGAATTATAGCAACTAAAGGTCTGGGGAGAGGTAAAAAGTAGGTGATAGAGGAAGGGACCAACTTATGGTGTCTCAGATTCAGTCGGAGGAATGGCCAAAGTCTCCCAGGGTAGCAGCATGACACAGCACTCCAAGAGGACCCAAGCAAGTCATGACGGAGGTGGGGAGCCAGAGGGGACTACAGCTGTCCAGGCTGGGAGCACAGAAACTGAATGGGGAAGAACACCTGGAGTGTGCCCCAGGTTTCACTGCTAGGAGCAAAACTCAAAGCATCAGTGGCCCTGCACAGACTTCCTGCAGTCTTTGTTCCCCAGAGCCAACCAGCCTCCCCACCATGCAGGGGCCAAAAATGATGGGGCTTAGGACTGGGGCACTGAGAACAAAGTGTGGCTGCTTTGCTTCTCTTAGACTGTGGCGACCAAACGGACCTGAAGAGGCTAAAGTAAAGCAGGATTCGCTCTCACTGCACACCGGGCCACAGGTGGCAGCTGTGGTTGGAGTTGAAGCTGTTTGGCCTCACAGGAAATCAGTCCTGGGTCTGAGTTTGAAGCAGCAGCAACAGAGGCAATGGGGAGGGCAAAGAAAAAGAGGCAAAAAGCCCAGATGGACTATAATAGGGGAGAGAGAAATAAAGAATAGAACTCCCACCCAGAGAGGTGGCGTTCCAGTTCTCTCCAACATCCCCATCCCTGTCTTCTCTCTCTTCCAGCTGGCTCACCAAATGTTGCCGGGTGTGAATCAGGCTCTTTCTTTTCATTGCCTGGAAGAGCCTAATTTCTACCAACAACACTCTCAGCTACGCTACTTTGAAGGCATTAATATTTATTCTGGAAGGAGCAAGACTGCCTCTCTCATAACTGATGGTACTAATGCTAAGCAGCAGATATTAAGAGGAAATAATACTCCAATGACAAAATTCAGAGCTGCATGATCCAGCAGCCATTTTCAGTTCCACAGGACCAGGGATTTTCTTACAGGGTGAATGGCAACTTTACTGTAAAAGGTTACATAGAAGACTATTTTAATAATGTAATGTAAGAGTGTAGGGTATGAATTAGAATGATGACATGAGAAGTGGACAGAAATTTGAAAAAGCAATATTGGATGGGTCATTGTTACTAAATAATTATAGTCAGTGAAATATTTGTTCAAGGATAATTGGAAGGATAGGAGTCAATTTATTAAAGACATAAATTGGTAGAAAGATGTCATTTGAAGTAAAAAATGTTTCAGACTAACTGCATTGTGGTGATAGGAAACTAGCAGTTATTTTGAAACATAACACTGGAAAATAGGGGGATGAGAGTTTTAGATAGAGGTCGCAATGTCATTCTCCAGAGAGAACAATTTTCAAAGACCTTAATGACAATGTGATAAAAGGTAGCAGTCACAATTATTTTATGAAGAAAATCATAACTGATATTCTCACCCTTAATAAAAACATATTTCTCTTGTTTTCTAATTTTAAGGTACTAAAGTTTGGGGCATAGTAAATAGTGAAAAGCAGTCTTACTGACTCCATATCTCTTACTTAGTGATTAAGAGAGGATTTCAGGCATTGGGAAAATAATAGGGGATCACTGTGAATACCTGTTCTATTATCTTTGCAGTATTAAGCTACTTCCTTTGGTAATGTCCCTATGCCCTTATGCATTAATAATACAGTATATAGCATCATCCATTGTCACTTGTTCCTCGTCTCACAGTGACTGAAAAGCAGGACAAAATGTATATTTCAACATTTAGTTTAAGTGTTCAGAATTAATAAGGAGTCAGATAATATAACATAATCTGTATCAGTTATTCAAAAGTGTTCAGAGTTCAAAAACATGGACAATTTTAAATGTAAGATAAAACAATAAAACTAATGTATTTTAAATATACAATAACATATGTATGCTAAAAACATAAAATTAATAAAATATAATATAGGCCCAAATTAATATTTTCATAGTTTTTATAAATTTACTGAAAATAAGATGCAGTTCAAAATAACTACATAGCACATCAAAATTAATAAATAGGGACAAACATTTATGATTGTATATAAATATATGAGCATGCGGTTATTTATAGCAATTTACCTTTGGATAAAAATGTGACCCTTGGACACAGAGAGCATCCATACTGTTGGCATCAGTCTCTGGGAAAGTGTGTGTATGCTCCCACGTGTGCTCACTCCTATCTGTTAGGAAATCATTTCTGACTCTGCCAAAGTTGAGGGAGGGCTATGGCAAGTATTTATCTCAAACTCATTATTTTATCTTCAAATAATCCCATATTTTGCTAATTTAGAATTTTCCTTTCTCATGCAAAAATATAAATATTTTTATTGATAAATACCTAAAACTGCTATTTCCATTTTTATTCCAGTCAACTTCATTTTCTTTAGTGTAGATAATCAGTGTCATCTTTATACTCCCCTTGTCCAGGAAATCGTATAAGAGATAAGATTATCCTTTCCTGATAGTTTCCTTCTTTATTTTTAACTTTTTTCTCTCTCCTCCTTTTCTTCCTTCTTCCACTTTTTTCTTCTTTAGGCAATTACCAAAAGGGTACAGAAAAATCTATGTAAGTATTTAGAAATAATACTTTCTTCTTGTAGCAGTATTAAACTATTATTAAACTATATGTATGTATGGACATGTAATTATTATCAGATATAATTCAATATACTCATTCTACTTAGATAAACACATTTGGTCATTAATATGCTAAGCATTCAAGATTGTATTCATAAAGAGAAGAGTAATTCACTGGTAAATGGTGTTATTTGCTTTGTTATAATATGGTAAATACCTTTAGTAGTAGTACTGTATTTGAATATATAATTATGTGCATTTGTATTATTAAGAAGCATGATATTTATCTACTTCCATTTGAATCTCCAATCACTTACAGGTTATGCTTTACTTTGGGGTACTTTTGTTTTAATTTTTTAATTCTTTTGAACTCCCATAATGGACAGGAATTATTACAAAAATTTTATTTAGCTTATTGTTTTGGCTTCTACATTCATATAAAATAGTTTTTAATGATTAATTTTAAATAATCATTATTAGAGGTAGCATTTGAGCTGGCCATTAGTTATTCTTTCTATATGCATAGTTTAGTGAAACTTTTCCACAGCTGGAAAATTTACAACTCAATGTTGAAATGAGGATATCAGCTTTTTAACAAATAATTTTAAACCTTCAAATATTTGGGAGAGAGTGTTAGAAGAAGGAATGGTCTTGCTCAGTACAATAATTAAGGAGTTTGAGAAAGATAGGAAAAGGAGGGCATATTGAATACAAGGGAAATAGAATTGGCTGGTTGATATTAACTTGCTTTGACATCCTATAGCAAATGAAAAGCAGAACTGTTCAAAAAAAATTGAAAACTATGTGTGAATATCAAGAAACCCTTTTGTACCTTACAACAGGCCCTTTGTGAACTTCTGGGGAGAGCAGGAAAACTTGAAGACTAAACTGAGGATTTAATAACGTATAGAATCCCTGAATTTCCAAGACCCACTACATGTATTGCTGATGAAATTCCACTGTGCTAAACTTTGGTCGTGGTTCAAAAAGTCAGGCACTCTAGCGCATGGAATAAGCACATCTGGATGGACGACATACAATGTTTTGACTCCCCACCCTTTTAAACCCTAAGCTAACAGAGGTAGGCCACCTTTCTTTAATAAGAACTGTCACTTTCCCCCAACAGAAAGCCACTGAAGAGACCTCTCTGCCACACATACCTGGATCTGCTCCCTTAAGGTCTCTTCTTGACTCTTTGGCTGCTGCCGACCGTGGCATGATCTAGACAGGCAGTGCTCGCCTGATGAGAGAGGAAAGAACTAATGTCCTACCTAAAGAAGCTAAAGAATACTTCCTCAGGAACTAAAAGAACACTGGTGGTACTAGATTAAAAGGGGACTGACACAGTGTCACTAGATTAATTAAGGAGAATGAAACATAAGACTGTAAAACATAAGACTAATTTGGGGATACTGTTAAGATTCAGTATATAAAACCTTGACAGGAAACTAGGAAAAGATGTCAGTGAGCCCTGGCTGGAGTGGCTCAGTGGATTGAGTGCTAGCCTGCAGACCTGCTGGTTCAATTCCCTACTAGGTTGCATGAAAAGCAACCATTGGATTGTTTTTCTCTCCTTCTCCCTCCCTTCCCATCTCTCTAAAACTAAAAAATAAATAATATTTTAAAAGATATGCTGTTAGAATGACTTCTAAAAATCTGGAGAAAACATATACTTATATTTGAAATTCCACGGCAGGTGGTGGTGGAAGGGATTAAAAGGCCCAGGAAACTGTCGAGACCTGAAGAACCACCATACCATTTACCATGGTCATCGAAAACGAGCTGCCTAAAGGGGCATTCATTTCATTAAAAAGTTCAGTGGTGGGTGGCTGGCAGGAGAGGGTCCTTAGGTTGTTTAGATATAGTTGGCTTCAAAGAAACAGAGGCCGAATGATGAAGCCCAAGTGCCAGACACCACATGTACCTGGATCTGCTCCCTTAAGGTCTCTTCTTGACTCTTTGGCTGCTGCCGACCATGGCATGATCTAGACAGGCAGTGCCCTTGATCTAGGCAGTGCTCATGATCTAGATAGTGGTCATGATCACTATAATACCAGCAAGGTCAGGGGGCAGCCAAGGAAACTCGACCAAGATGCAAATGCATACTAGGATATGGCATTCCTAAGGGCAAAAATCAATGGGCAACCATTCAATAAATAATCAAAAGGAAGGAAAATAGGTAAGTAGGGATAAGTAGAAGTGTAAGGGAGGTTATGCCAATAAAAGTCCAAGTCCTTTTACCCAATTCCTGGTAATGAGACAGTTTTCTAGCTTTAAACTGTTACATGAAAGAATGAATGGCCCCAGGAAAAAGAACTCTGGAGCCACAGAACAAGTATAGATGCATTTCATGTTGTGTTCTATAGCACTGGAATAAAGTAAGTGACACACAAATTCTTTTCGGTTTCCTAGGAGATATAAAAGTATTTTTACACTATCCTGTAGCTTATCAATTGTGCCATAACATTATATCTAAAACAGTGTACATGCATTCATTTAAAAATACTTTATATTTGATGGTATATTATATTGGACTGGTTATTGGACAACTAGTATAGAAAATAGTATGGCAGTTCCTCAAATTGCTAAAAATAGAGTTACCATATGACCCAGAGATCCCTCTTCTGAGTAGCTACCAGAAAACTCAAAAACATTGATTTGTAATGATATATGCATCCCTATATTCATTGCAGCGTTATTCACAATGGCCAAAAAATGGAGACAACCAAGGGGTCTGTTGATAGAGGACTGGATGAAGAAGATATAGTGTGTGTGTCTGTGTGTTTCATTATATATATTATATATATATATATGTGTATATATATATATATATATTCCATATGCATTCCACATTATATATATATATATATATATATTCCATAATATATATATCCCCATATGTACGTGTATGTGTATGCACATATATACATATAGGTACATGTGTGTATACATATATGTATGTCCACATACATGTGTGTGCATGCACACATATAGGCATACTTGGAATATTATTCAATATTACTCAGCCTTAAGAATGGATGAAATGCCACCATTTGCAACAACATGGATGGACCTTGAGAATATTATGCTAAGTAAAATAAGTCATTCAGAGAAAGCTAAGAACCATATGATTTCACTCACCTGTGGGATATAAAACTGAAACTCAGACACACAAACAAAGAAAAGTATGGCGATTAACAGCAAGAAGGGGGTTGGAGCGTGGTAGAGAATAAAGGGGGACAAAGATGATTTGACTATAGGCAGTGAGTACAAAATGCAATGTACAAATCATGTATCACATTAATGTATACTTGAAACCTATATGACCCTATTAACCAATGTTACCCCAATAAATTTAATAAATTTAAAAAAATAAATACTTTGTTGCTAAAAATTGCCAACCATCATCTGAGCCTTTAGTGAGCTGTAATATTTTCCTGGTTGAGCATGTTACTTTCAACTTGTAAAAAATGTAGTATATGCAAAGTGCAATAAAGAAGGTTTGCCTGTGTATGCATACTGATTCCTCAATCTTTCCTCAAGGAACCCTAGCTCATGTGTACTGTATGTTGAGGAAATGGGAATAACAGACATTTTAATAAGCACTGGAAACAGAGTTTGACATGACATTAAAATCCGATATCTATTTTACTTATTTTGAAGAAATTAATATTAAAGTTCCATTCACTCATGTCATATATAATATGCACACATAAAATTATATACATTATAATTATGTTATATTAATACATAATATCATAACATTATATAATAATAATATACAATATTATATAATGTAGTATATTGTACTATATTATAGCACATGTAGTATTATGTATATATAATATAACACATGAAATTCTACATTATATAATATATAATATTTTACATATATATGGGATTGACCTGAAAATTATGCAGATATTATTAGGATAAAATGTGCATCTAAAAATGATGCAGAATTATTTTTGCATCAAAATATTCTGAGCTTTAGGCAATATCCTCAGAGGCAATGTGTTTATATTATCTCATCTCAGTCATAAGAGAACTTTAGTTGGGAGGTTTGAAAATGCGAGCCCAAAATATAGGTTAGATTTTAAAACTTTGGCTAGCTACACAAAAACCCCAGCCTTAATCTTGAAGGTGCTCACTTACATTATGTTTCAGTAACACAGATCCCATCAAATGTTTTCTACTGTCTAAATTTGTATATTTTTTGTTCTGCTTAGAATGTTATATTGTACTAGGCCTTGGTAGAAAAGTGCTTTTCATGACTGTCACATGATTCTCTAAGACTGGCACCAATTCAAAGAATAAATTTAAGTCAGAAAATTTGCAAGTGTTAGTTGGCCTGAGACCAGACAGGATCTCTAAGGACAGGCAATCTCTCTGAAATCCACATGGCCAACAAGCCTCAGGCTGATCCTATGAGTTTGCAGGATGTATAAGAAAGAAAATGCATGAAGGCCAATTTCTGAGTCAGCTTCCACTTAGTTCCCAGGTATTCTGAGCAATAGGTCCTTCTTACCCCTGAAAGTTCTACTTTTCTTTTGTTATTTTCTTTTTCTGTCTTTGAGGTCTCCTCTCATAGTTATAACCGTGTTTAATTTATTTTAATGTAAAACTCACAGTGCCAACATGTACTTCTTTGTTACTGCAATTGGTACGTCATTTTTAGTTGTTATGTGGTTATGGGGAGGAAGAAGGGAGAAACCCTCAGGACTATGAAGTAATTCAGGAAATACTACAGAGAAGGAGGTGGGGGAAGATATACCCAGGTGAATGCTTAGACTTATTATCATTTGTTCTTTTCTATCTATCCCTGGCATGTTCTCTCTTTCTTTCATCCTACCAGTACCTCATCCAGTGAAACATATTGACTCCTTGTTAATATCCAGTCTTGTTAATTGTGCCTCATATTCTCTGGTAGTATTTGTAGATTGTCTTCTTCTTCTTCAAAAAAAAGTTAAACTATGTCAAATTTTTAGTTGTTTGTCTTCACAGAAAGATTCTTGAGCTTTTATGGAGGGTAGAGACTTGTCATATTTCCTTATCCTCAGTGCTTAGCACAGTGCTTGTCATTTAGTAGACATACCATAAATGTGTAATTGAATAAGAAAATATATTTTACTGTTTCAAAAATACTGAATTGTTGCTGCAATTTAAGAAAAGGAAAAATATATTAACCTTATAAATTAAATAAAGGCAAACCACAAAATAAAACTTGATACTGATACCTGTCTGAGAAAGCAGTTAACCTACTATATTGAGTGAAGTATTATATACTTCACAGTTACTTTCCCCTGAAGATTAATGGGACATTTAAAGAAGAGAACTAAGTGACATGTCTCAAGTATTTTAGTGTGTTTTTAAATGTGAGAATTATTCAAAGGGAAAGGGAACACAAGAGAAAGAGAAGTTACTGTTGAATGAAAGAGACATATATCTTAACCATAAAACAAAGACTAATTCAATTGTGGCAAAACTTCCTGTGACTTACTGCTTTGGATAGCAAACTTGAATATATCTAAATGCTAAGTTTTATGTCAAAATCCATTACATTATGTTTGGCTTTCTTTTTCATGGGGTAATCAAAGTTTCTGTTATGAAATAGTAATGAAGGAATGTTGGATAAAGCCGGCAATATATTTTCAGGATAGTGATGATGTTCAGCACTGAGTTTAGCTTCTAGGATTGCACTCTCTTCCAGAATGAAAGAAAAAAATAAAGGATGTGGCAAAAAGTAGGTTTACAGCTGTGAGTGCACAAAACAGAATTTATTTTTGTATCATGATTACTATTGTATTATTTTCCATACAAACAACTGTAAAACTACTTTTGTCCCATCCTGTATACATATATACATATTATTGTAATATCAAAAGATGGTGAAAAAGGCATTATTAACAAGTTGATTTTTAACAAATAGCTTTTTAATGTTTTTTTTTTTTTGTAAAAATGTTCTTCTTTAAGAAGAAAAGTCAAAGTCAATAGTCATAATCAATTTAGTATTTCTGGCCTTCCTTCCTTCCTTCTTCCCTTCCTTCTTTCCTTCTTTCCTTCCTTCCTTCCTTCAAGACTTTATCTATTTTTATAGAGAGGGGAAAGGAGAAAGAGTGGGAGAGAAACATCAATGTGTGGTTGCCTCTCATGCACCTGCTACTGGGGACCTGGCCTGCAACCCAGGCATGTGCCCTGACTGGGAATCCAACGAGAGATCCTTTGGTTCACAGGCCTGTGCTCAATCCACTGAGCCACACCAGCCATGGTCCTACTTTCAAAATATATATAAATTTGAGAGATTAAAGTGGACATGATGATGACAGTTACTATAGTGTAGAGTAATGCAATGATTTTGAAAAGTATATTTGAACTCAGTCACTGGTGGAAACTTGGCAAAGAAAGCCCTGGAATTCATGCAAATAGACAGTCTTGCTAAGCCGTAGGATAAATAAAATGTGAGTATATAAATTAAAGTTTTAAATCAAAGTTCCTAGAATAGCTGGGTAACAATAAGGAACCCAAATTTCTAGAACATTTTTTTAAACACTCAGTTTGGCAATTGATTGATTTCTGGCTGTCTTACTAAGAATCCACTTATGCATACAGGAGGTGTAAGAAAAATTTCAACAGAATACCATATATGAAACATTAAGTTTCTTGTTGAAACTTTTGAAGAATGTCAAGTGAAAATGTCAGTAATTGCCACATGCAGGAAAATCTTGTGGTCTGAATAAAAGACCATAAAATGCAAGTAAGAAAAAATGATATTTTGTACTGAATGTTTTAGTACAAGGCTTCAATAATCTAGTAGCTATAGATTTTAAATTCTTTGCATCTAGAATTCAGATATTAAACAATTTTGAGTCTATATATACAATAAGGTCTGTCCAAAAAATTCCAACCATTGCTAATATAAGGAGAATGGTTTGCATGACACTGATGTCACATGGCAGCCAAGAATGGACTGGAATGTGCCTATGTGAACAATGATGACTTCACTGTACTAATCAGTGGGGGTGATAGATGCCATGGAGTGAGCATGTGTACTATGTGGCCATTGCATTCAAAATGACTGAGCAAGGAGAGCAACAAATCTGCATCAACCTTTGTATTAAGCTTGAACATTCCTCAGTGGGAACGATTCAGATGATTCAGAAGGCCACCACTATGGACAACTGGTGATTGGCCACTTCGTCACAACAATGCACCTATGCATGCATAATGTCTCTTGCAGAATTTTTTGCTGAAGCATCAAATCACCCAGGTGACTCAGCCATACTACAGACCAGATTTAGTGCCCAGTGACTTCTAATTTTTCCCAAAACTAAAATCACCTTTGAAAGGGAAGGCATTTCAGACCATCCATGAGATTCATGAAAATACAGTAGTGCAGCTGACGGTGTTTGAGAGAATTGAGTGATGTTCTAAGGTGCCTACTTTGAAGGGGACTGAGACATCATTTCATTATGTACAGTGTCTCTTATATATATGTTCTTCAATAAATGTCTCTGTTTTTCATACTGTATGACTGGATACTTTCTGGACAAGCCTCATACTACTTCAAATATCAAATACAAGTGTACTTATCCACACTTAAATAGATTTTACACATTATAGAATATTTATTAAAACTATTTCATATTATAGAATATTTTGTTTGAAAATTTATTATCTTGATTTGGAAAAGAAGGAATAATAGGATTCAAAACAGATTTATTTTATCTTTTGCAGCACTTTTCTCAGCATTCCCTTCCCCTCAATTCTCACCACTATTTCCTTAGTTCAGACCACTGCCATCAGTTAAATATGGCAATACTCTAGTATCTACTCTCCTTACCCCAGTTTGTTAGAAGTAATCCAGTGACTTTATACACATTGTTATGAGGTAAGAATCACCATACATAAATAGGAAGCTGAAACAGTAAATCAAGTAACAGAACACATTTGGATGTAATGCCTGTTCTTTTAAAAGCTACTTACTCCACATTCAATTTTTACTCTCCAAATATCATTTTCCTTCAGTTTTGTTAATATAATACCCAGCTTTCTCTATTATGAAATAGCCTGTCATGTTTCCAATTATTATTTTTACACAATTCAATTTATTAGTTTTAAAATAATCACAGAATATATGACAATTAAGAACAAATAAATAATAGTTTATTTACAATATGCAGATGTCTTATGATTTGAACTTGGCTTCATCTCCTCCCAGACATTGGATCTGCTCTCACCGACTAAACCCACACTGATCAACAGATTGGCCTTTGCTTTAATCATTCCATTCAAAGAGCTCTGCAATTTGTCAGCATTCCGTTTCTGTTTCTTAGCCTGTACTCAGCTTTTTTCCCCCTAAATTACAGTAGTCATTATGTCACTATCGACCACTCAACAATATCAACATCAACAACACTAAAAAAATCCAAAATAGATTTTCTATGGTTTCCTTACCTGTGGAAGAAAATGTATTGGAACAGTGCATGGGAGGGCAGATTTGGAATCTTAGTGGGGTCAGCGCTGGCAATTCAAGTACCCTTCACTGCGAAACCACTTCGCTGTGTGGATCTGATTGATACACTGAATCCACTTCCTTCTCTTAATGTGTAAGGAATCAGATGAAATTGACATAAATTTTGAAAAATAATATACAAACTGAGTTTCCGAAGGTAGATTGTCAAGGAGTCTAAATTGAGTCACATTAAAACACACATTTAAGTGGTTCTTATGACAAGATATTATTACAGGTCATTGATCCACAATATAGTTTTCACAGGAAACCTTTTAGGAAAATGTTCTTATTATGTACTCATGAATTATGCTTTTCCTGAGTCTGTAATTCTTTCTCTTTTTCTCTCTCTTCCCAATGCAAATTATTCTGCCCCTAGCAATGATCCAAGGCTTCCTTCTTCTGCTAAACTTTACAAAGATGCCTTGGTAGATGTCTTTGGTACCCACTGAAAAGTCACATCCACTTGACATTCTCTAGAGTCTGCTGCCACCTAGTCTAAACAAAAGTATTTCCTCCAGGCATCACTGCCACTTCTCTCCATAGAGCCACCTTCACCGAGCAGAGCATGCTCTGTCAAGCCTGACTGCTCCCTCCACTGAATTTTACCACTTGTTTCTGTCTGATCCAGGTGGATCTCCAAGCTGCGTCCATCAGGGAATTAAAGCTATGTGGCTAACTTGCAGGGTGCAACATCAAGAAGTTTATTTCCACAGGGTATCAAAAGTCATTCTTCCTTCTATACAATACCATGTGTCTTCTAAAGTACACTATTTCTCACAACAAATGTGGTCACCTCTTATTACTAGCACTAGTTAACCTTCTGATTACTACTTCAGTTTGGGTTCTTTTAGAATCAGATATCTATATAGATTAGATATGCAAATGTTTTGGTGGGGGATGCTGTGAAGGATAAAATAGGAAGGCGCTAGAGTAGTCAGTGAGAGCCTTCTGCACACAAGGCGTGCTGACTCCTTTTAAAGGAGGGAGGGAAAGAAAGATTAGGTAGGAAGACTACCTGATGACAGCACAGTCTGAGAAAAATCCTGGACAGGCCAATGTGAAGTCCAGGAGAGTAAATGTTACCCATTACAAGAGTCCTGAGTTTGCCTGAGTGACTCAGTTCTAGTACCACTCTGCCTACCATAGTCAGTTGCTACCTGCAAGTAGCCCAAGAGAAAGTGAGGCCTCAGTGTGACCATCCTAGAAGATCCAAAGTGATGGTAGATGGTGAATATAAATAAACTCTTTTCTTAGCATAAGGTTGTTTGGAAGAGATTTGAGCAAGGGTTCTTCAAAGTCGTGGTTATTATTAACCTCAGGGGCCATAGCTCTATAGAATTCTAAAGCAAAGTAAGGCAAGTTATACATAACAAGTAAATGGTAACTCATCTTCCAATCCCATATTAAAGTTCATATCAATATTTTCTACTTCTACCTACTATCCTCTTCTTTCTGCAAAACCCAGTCATAAGTCTATGGGGATATATGTTAAGCACAAATCTGTCTCTAGCAACATGCAATACTTATTCCTGCTGATATCTGAATCTTATTTGGGGCTAATAAATTCTGGCCAATTTAATTTCATTTGGAATCAATGTCTTCCTAGTCCACTCTTCAACACCTACTGGAAATAAATTCCTTGATCCTTTATCCTGCACATTAGTCCTGCAGGCTTAATTTCACCTAATAGAAAGTTTGGGGATCAAGCAGGGTCCCCCATTATACTATCATAAAAGAGTGTGGGGTAAATATAAAAGGAAAAAGTCATTTTTTAAAAAAATTTAACCTTTTACATTACATTAAATCATTAGTTTTGTTTCAGCAGAGGGAATTTGTAAAGCAACTCATTGGATTGCTTTGGTCTCTATCCCAATGCCTGTATTAGTACGTTATTGTTTAGCATATATTCACCTTGCTTCCCCCTCAGCTCTGCCTTCATTTCACATTTGTGTTGGCCTTGACAATGTGGTTGGCTTTGTCCGAAACCATGGATGGATGTAACGGGGTGCCAGTTCCCAATCCAAATATTATTGGTCACTTCTACTTTTACTTACCCCTTTGAGATTGTTCACCTTGACCATGAGAAAAATAATCCCCAGTGGATTCTGTCCCACTAACCTGGTCCCACAGTGAGATCTGTATAGTCCACCTGAACTCAACAAAAACCTGAACAGCCACCCAAGCTAACCCAGATGTAAAATTGAGAAATAACTGCCTACTCTTTAGTGATACTCTAGTTTTATGGTGTAGCAAAAGCTACTCAAGTAAATGCACTATTATTGCCAGTTTCACAAATAAAGGAGTTAAGTTTTTTGTGACTTTCTCTTTTAGGCTCTGAGATCCAATACCTGAACATTTTTATATGAAGAGTAGCAATCCATATTGCCAGTTAAAGCTTTTTCCATTTGAGTCGTGATCTTCATTTTGTTATGATTAGAATGGGTCATAAAAAATACATTAAATAAATTGAAAAAAAGGTCAAATCAATAAGGAAAGTGGTATTAGTTTTCAATTTTAAGTAATGAAATTTGCTGTGAAAGAGCAAACCTTTATCATATAAATATGTGCCATGAACGTAGAAAGATATCTTAAAGCATAGCACATACGTAGGGACAAGAGAGCTAACACATGGCAAATAGCAAACGTCCATTTCTGCATGCAACACCACTCTCATTTTTAGATAGATATTCAATGAACATTTTGTAGAGAATTTGCAGAAACGAGGCAGATTATTAATGTAGGAAATTGACCAAGTGGGATTAGAAGAGCATAGATACATGATTTTTTGTTCGCTTGTTTGGAAAAATACACAAACTTTAGCAAATATTGTCAATTATTCTGATGCTATCCAGAAAAGTGCAAATTAGGGGAAGTTACAGAGATTTTTGAAGATTGCTGAAATGCACACTAAAGCGAGATTAGGAGCCTTAGACTGAATCTAAAACTTTGTTGATGAATAATAGCTTTGTAGCTTAGTTATGGCCATTTTCAAGAGCGACTTCAGAGCACCAACTGATTCTGACCCCAAAGTCATGTGTAAATGTATACTAGTGGGACAAAGGTAGGATTAAAGTTGTGAGCATATGAAAGTTCATTCTTATGTTATTATTTATCACTGACTATATTTTTCTTACAAGGAACTGTAAACCTACATTTTGCCCATCATTGATATGTGTGTGTATGTATTTTCACTCTGGTGCCAACATGGATCCACTTAAACATTCCGGTAGTAATGGTATTCCAGACTTGTTTTTCTACATCTTATGTTGGTTAATTTTTAATTGCATTGGATTAAATTGTAACTTTTTAGCTAAGAGATGCATGCTTAGAGCTTTTCTCTGGGTCTTTCTACCCTCATTCCTTTTCTTCTTTCCCAGAATTTCCCAAGCCCACAGCCTCCACGATTATCGCAAATCTTTTGCTGAGTGGTTAGCCACGCTCATGAATGCAGCAGACATTTGGGTTATTCCTTTGACTTGAAATCAAAGTAAATGTCAGAACAGACACAAAAAGAAAAATTATTATGATAAAAACCAAAACTAAGTAAATTATTTGAATACATGAAAATATTTTATTTCCTAAATGGATAGAATGAAAATAAATATAGATTTACAAAAAAAGATCTATTTCTGATTATATGTTGTTTTTCTTTATTAAAAAAACAAAACATAATATCATTTTAAAGCTATAAAGATAGACATGTTTTTTGTTGACTTATCTCAATATTGGAATTCTTAGAAAGTTATTCTTAAGAAGGATAAATATTGATATTCATTTGCAATCTTTATGAAAGAGAAGCTTTAGTTTGGGATTTAAATTGCAAAAACATTGTCAGTAGAAGTTATTTTAAAACAGTATTTCTTTCACTCTTTTTAAAAACATTTGAATTAAAAATAAAACAGGACAAACAATGCACACCTTAGAATATATTATGTTTAATTTTCTAAATTCAAATCAGAGCTTACATTAGTTATGAAAAGCACTGTTGTTCTATCTCAGAAACCAAAAATGACACTTAGGCAAAAAGTAAAGGTAATTTTAATTCACTCTTAATAAATACTCTTGATTATTTATCTATTTTATTTTTAATATATAATCTTTATTGTATTCTTCCATTACCATTTGGCTCCTTATACGCCCTCTGCTCAGCAATCGCCACACGGTTGTCCATGTCCATGAGTCCTTTTCCCTGTTGCTCAATCTCTCCAGCCCCTACCCTCCCCCCACCACTAGCTCTCAGCTGTTATCCATCTTTGAGTTTGTGTCTGTTTTATTTGTTATTTTGGTTTACACTTTATCATTTGTTGACAGAGAAAGATTACTTCTAAAACAATATCTTTTAGTCAAATCAAAGAATGTATAATTTTTACACAGGAAAAATATAAAGGCACCATCTATATACTATTATTTATGTAAAAATATAGTCTTATGCAGGGAAAACTGCTTTTTAACCTGTAGATAAATTCTTTCTTATGTCATTTTTAAAGAAATGTTAAAATTGACTTAAGAGTTATGCATACTCATGATAATTAAACACGTATTGTAATTTAGACTATCTTCCAAAATGAATAATTTGCATCGAGTGCATTGATTTAAATAAAATATAACACAATGTGTTATTAAAAATGGACTTAAATCTCTCTCTTACTTTTTAGAAATTCAGTTGAGTTGTTATTACATTTTTCATTGTTAGTAGTAATAGGACTAGTGGTATTCAAAATGGGTTATACTGCAACTTCACCTGGTCAACATTAAGGATTTTTAAAGTTAATAATCTAAACCAGGAATATAGGTTTTCCCTACCTTCCCTCCTTCCACCCTCTGTTTCCTTCCTTCCTTCCTTCTTTCCTTCCTTGTTGTCTTTTTTTTCCTGCTTCTACCTGCCTTCCTGTTCTTGTATTTTTCTATTTTAGTATCTCTCTTACCTTCTTCTTTCTGTCCTTCATTTTTTTCTCTTGGAGAACTTACTGATTTTATCACTATAAAATAGTAATTTCAGACTGACCTGGTCACAGCAATCACAAACGTAAGTCCACATTACAGTTTGCAGTTTAATTCATCTTTACTTTAAAACATTTTAAACAATGTAATTTATATCGTGGGTGAAAGACAAAATATACTTAACAATAATAAAATAATGAACTTCATGACATCTTCAGCTTCCCCCAACTGCACTAGTGTCATGTGGTATCTATTGACAGTTTTGCATGTCTTTCCCTTCTATTCATATGCATGTAGCAGCATGTAAATATATTTGTTTTCATGCTATTCATAAACTTCAACACCTTTATTTTATCATTTTATGGTTTATCTTTGAACTCTTACAAATACACATATGCAAAATGATTTTGTTTTCCAAGAAATAGGTTGATTTTATGGATATGCCATAATTATTGAAGCAGTTCCTCTGTTGATGAACATTTGGCTTCTTAATGTTTTCTTAACTTTTTTCATGTGTTTCTAATTACTGAAACATTTCTGGACTGATGGAAACATAATTTGCGTCCATTTTTATTTAATTCCAAATAATATTGAGATGAATAAGTTCAAATGTAGAGTCTGCCACAGTTTTGTGTACAAAGCATGGACAAATTCTCATCCTAGAAGTGGTTTGACAAGAGTCATGCTTTGTAATTTTGATAGATAGTACTGTTTGAACCTTTAAATATTTTCAGGAAGGTCTCATCTCTCCCATAATATTAAAAGTTTACATTTTCAAACTTTAAAATAGTTTTGCAATTCTCCCTAATAAAAAAGACTTTGTCATTGTTGTTTTGATTTATATTTCTTCTACTATGAGTAGTGGTGAAGAACACTAGACATTTTAAATTATTTTTCTGTGAATGCCATTCATAACAATTTAGGATTTTATAAAATTAAAATACACATTCTGGATTAAACAAATGTAGCAGGGGAGCAGGCAGTAAAATTGAGAAAACATATTAGTATTAATATTAGAATTTAGATGCCTGGTGAGATAATGTTTATAAACTTAAACATTTTAAGTTCTAAAGTCTCGCTTTCTTTACATTTACATCATCCAGTTGAAGATCAATCTAAACAATAATCAATAGTTTTTACTCTGACAATAACTATTTTTAATAGTTATTAAAAATCTTTTAAACCATACATTTTAAGATATAAGTATTTTTCCTTTAAAGGAGATAGTGCAAAATTATATAATTACTCTCATTCTTTAAATATGTTGCTGAGTGCATTTTTCCTATCTCCAACAATATAATCTGTTTAAAGAAAATTAGATTTCAACTAAAATAAATTTATTTTAGGAACTTTTAGTCTCAGGGAAAACCATTAGGAATCCTTTGCAACAATCTATAAAGGCATAAGGCCCTGAACTCAGGCAAAATCACTGGATGTGAAGGAGACAGTTGGTAACTGAGACACATTTCTGAGGTAGAATCAGTATACTTCGTTGATTTACTGAAAGTGAAAGCCAGGAGAAGACAACCCAAGGCTGACTTCAAGATTTCATGTCTTCAAACTAGGTTCTTGGTGATGTCATCATCCAAGGCTTAAAAAATGGCAGAAAGTCTGGTGTGAGAGAAAAAGGTTATTCTACAGATATTACATTTAAGTATCTGTAGAAAATCTGAAAGGATATAGTACAGAATTAAAATAGGGTTTGGCTTGGGAAGATGGATGAGGCTAGTGATACATACATATTAGAGCAGTAGTTAAATTTATTTTAGGGAAACACGACAAAATAAAATGAGCTTCAACCCTGCTAATTCTAGAATTTAAGAGATATTCAAATTAGGAAATATTATTTTTAGACATGAGAAACATCCATCTGTTATAATGATGGATATTATGTACATCCATTGGATTCAATATCTACCTTGAAGCATCTTTTATTATATATTTTTACCAGTTTGCATAAAAATCTTATATTGAGCCTATTAGAAATGTTTTCTACATGTGTATTTAAATCAGTCCATAAGATTTCTATATCAATATATTAGAATCAAATGAAATGGCAATATCAAAACAATTTTGACCTAGAAAAAATGGTAATTTCATATGTTTAATCTAATAAACTTAAAATATAAAATCCTAATTTATCAGTCTTAAATGGGGATTAGGTCACTTTTGGTACATGGTTTGACATTTAAAAGAGCCTTGATTAAAAAAATTAAAAATTTCTGAAACTAATAAACAAAATAACAGATTATTGAAATAATGTTTTTTGACCATTCAAACATTTTATTAGTTCACAATCTCTCTAGATGGTAAATTTGGCTGTTGTGTACTGAAATGCTTGGAGAAGAATCATAATTTTATACAGATATGTTTTTGATAGTTTGTTATTTCCAGGAGGGTTAAAAAACTATGCTAGAGAACATGCAGATACAATAACACCTTTCTTTCTCAGTTGGAAAAAAATAAGTTGGCAGAATGCCACTGAATGACTCATCTGGGCACAACCACTACAGGTAAATCTCTAAGATGCCACTTCATTTTCCATAGGCCACTGCTATCAGGAGGATTTAGAGTGGTTAATTCTAATGTAAAATAAAGATTAGATACAAATTTAGACTGAGAAGTATGACTCCAATGTCCGATTTCTCTTTGGAGAAAACTTGAAAACCTTCTGTAAGTGTGAAAACCTCACACTCTTGTCTTTAGAGAAAAATTTAGTTTCTATAACTCTTTACAGTCTCTAAGAGGTTCTAAGAAAATTGTTGCAATATAAGTATTTTATTGAGCTCTAACCTAGATAAACCAGTAAAAAACCCGCAAGAGACTCTAGTATCTATAGTGAAATGATGGGAAAGCAGAGACAAGTGAGTTTAATACCCACTTATGGTGGCTTCTTTCCTCCAAAAACAATTAAAAAAATGTATTTGTAAGACATTTAACTATTTGATACTAAGGAAAGACAAGACAGATTGGCAAAAAGAGCAGTGCCTTAGTTCTCACAATCTTGGTGGATTTCTGCATTAGCATTCTAGCGAATCTGTCTGCTTCCGGTCTTACCCTCTGTACATTATAGACTATTCCTCACATACTTGAAGCCAAAGCTTGATATTTTTAAATATAAGTCAAATCAGGAATCTTTTCTGATCAAAATTTTATAAATATTTTCCTTCACACTCAGAATAAACCTTAAATTCTGAACCATAGTTTAAAAGGCCTTTTGTGATGGCCCAACTGGTGTGGCTCAGTGAGCTGGATGTCATCCTGCAAACCAAAAGAGTCACCAGTTTGATTCCCAGTTGGGGCATGGGCCAGGGTTGCAAGCCAGGTCCCAGTTTGGAGGTGTGCAAGAGGCAGCTGATCGATAGTTCTCTCACACATTGCTGTTTTTTTCCATTCTCTTTCTCTCTCCCCCTCCTCTTGTCTAAAAGTAAATAAATAATCTTTTTTAAAAAAGGAAGGCCTTTTGTGACCTGAAATTACTAATGATTATTGATATCTATTCTAATGATTGAAATCCTAATTGATATATTTTCTTAATCATGTCTGATATTTGTCTTTGCTCTCTCTGAGCTAGTAAGGCTACAAAAGGTAATTTCTCACTTTAAGGACAGGAATTCTAAGAAATTATCTTAAAGCTCATCTATAGTAGGAGTAAAAACTTCAAGTATTTAGATAAGAAACATACTAATGGAGTGAGAAACATAGAATTAAAGACGAGGGAAAGAGATAAGAGATAGAAAGAGAAACAGAAACAGAAACAAAATGAAAAAAGGGGAGAGAAACATGGTAGAAACAGATCTGAATAAGGACAAATAAAAGGTTGGAGTGGGAGAAGAAGATTTCTTATATTCATTCAAAAATTGGTGCTTGGTAGAACCATTTAGTGGAACTGCTAAATAGCTTTGGTAAGGTGTTTATCCTCTTGGTCATAGTGCTGCTGTATTTCGAGATACAAAAACAAATTCAGAGTATGCCAAGCACACAAGACAAGGATTCCTAGGCAGACACAGCGTTGTGACTCATCTGCATAATCTCCTCATCCCACCCAAGGAGGAGAATGGAAAAAAGCCATGAATACTGGAATGTCAGCCCTGACAGCTTTATTGCACAGAAGGAGCCACTAAACTATTACACATTCTGGCATCCCTACTTCTAAGCATACTAGATCTACCCAATTAAGAGGATATTTGGATTAATTGCTAATTTATTTCTCTCTATGTTACTATGAACCTGTGAACTCACAGGTTCAATTCCCTCAGTTTATTTTGCTTACCCAGACCTGTGGGAGATAAGGAGATGGAGAGAAAAAAAATGAACTTTTCTTTTTCCACTTAATACTTATCATTGCTACATATCAATACACATTCTGATACTATCCGTACTATTATCCTTTTTCCTTCCTAGGCCCTTCTTTCCTTGTGATACTCTTCTATCTCCATGCTCCATGGGGAAAATGTTACACAATTGCCGCTTTATTAAAAATATAGTTTATATTATAATAATACATTCAAACCCTCTCCTTCCTTCCTAACTTCCCATTTCTTCTACTTGTGTACCTTTCTATATGTCTGTCTGTAGTATTTCCACATTGAGAAATAATTACATTGGTGTTTAAGTTTAAGTTTAAGTTAAGCCTAATTTACATAGGCTTTTTTTGTCCTGAGCCAAAAGTGGGACTAGAAAAAAAGAAAAAAGGACATTAAATGCAATTAATTATTATGAATTTAAAAACTCTGAAAAATGTATGCCTCAAAACTAGAAAAAATTTTATCTATTTCCAAATATGCTTTAAGGATTTTATTTTCATTTGAGATTGCAACCCTCAGCATGAGAATAGTTTAGGTCTATGAGATTTACATTATATTAATTAAAGAAGAACATGGTAAGAAATGTAGGCAACTGTCAGAATTAAAATTTTATTGAAAATAGGGTGGAAAATATTGCATAATATTAACAGAAGAGTGACAGGTTCTAATATGTTTTTTAATAAATATTTACCTGGCTCTGTTATAGGATATTGTGTTGGAGGTGGTGGGGGGGGTAAGTAAAGTGATTGTTGCAATGATTCCATGAAATAATGTTGAAGCCTTGGACAGGAGTATCACAATGGAACCCTGGAAGTAAGCAGATTTTGGATATAGTTTGAGATAAGGTGACCAAGGCTTTCTGGTTGATTTGGGACTGTGGTAAAAGGAGAAATAGTAAAGAATAGTAGCATTGGATTTCAGTGATAATATAAATGATCTGTGTTATCTACTGAGATTAAAAAAAAATCTAGCCAGGTGCTCACTTTGACAGCACATACACTAAAATGGGAATGATACAAAGAAGATTAGCATGGCCTCTGTGCAAGGATGGCATGCAAATTCATGAAGTGTTTCATATTTTTAGAGTTCAAAATATGGAATCAGACTGCTAGAAAGGCCATGCTGCTGCATGTGGGTCCTGCAGAAGTATCTGCAAGCTACAGCCAACAGTGTCTTTGAGGGACCTTCTATTTTCTGAGGAGACTTTGGGTGGAGACCTAGACAGTGACTTAATTAAGTGACTTGTGAAAGAGGACTGGTCTCCTCCTCTTCAAGCACACAGGTGGTCCCCTGACCCCCACCTTTGGGCCACTCCTACTGTTGAGTTTGGAGGCACAGAGAAGCCACACAGAACTAGGAATTTTTGGCCCATCATGCAATGTTCAGAGTCATGCTGAGCCCAAGCTGAGACTTTGAATATTCCCCTACTGAGACCAGTTGTACAGAGAGACCAGGGTGTTGAGGATGGTGGGGACTTTGGGCCTCACCCAGCTTGTTTTGTCACAGAGCCAGGTGCCCCAATGAGCCAATAATTTCAAACTGTGTCCCCTGGGGAGGCTATGGCTAGGAGTTAGACTGGCAAGGGCAGAACTGCTTGGATACTTAGTGGGGAGACAAAAATCAGTCTCGGCCCATGCTACCCTTGTAAGGGGAAGAAATGCCCACCTCTTTCCTATAGGTTTGTGGGCACCATCCACAATGTGAAATTGTTTAAATCATCCCTGCCAAGTTCTGGATTTCCCCACTGGGCACATTTCCACAGGGGGAAAGAAGAGCAGCTCAGAACAGGGTCTTTCAAAATGTGAGACCCTTTGAGGCCATTGCCTAGAAATGAGGCAGAGAGCTTAGCCTCCTCATGAGGTCTGGGGATGAGATAGAGAGTTTAGCCTCTTCCTATAGTCTGGTCCAGCATCAGCCCATATGGGAGACTCTTTTGATGTGTCCCCTGGAGTCCAGGATGGCTGTGTTCTCTCACTCCTGCAAAGGGGACAGCTCACTATAACCATCCTGAATTGGCAGTGAGCACCTCTGAGGAAATTAGGGCTGGAGTCTCTGGAAAATACTGAAGGATTTTGCTTTCAAGCAGGGGCTAATTTCCCTTTATTGAGTGCCATACAGACTGTGTGACTCACAAGTAGGGGACCAATAGCCCTATTCCAACTGGCCTGGGCTCATCCTGTAGTCTCTAATTAAAAGGTTCCAAAGGGAGACAAAGCAACCTCAAGGAGAAGCAGAATAGCTACCAGGTAGAAGTGAACCTCAGGGAGCTTCAGTCCTAACTGCCCCCAACTCTAAGCAGGAGGAAGGTGACTCTTCTGCGCAGATGGTCCCTCACATGTACAAACAAGCCCAGTAGACACAAACAGAAACAGTGAACAGAGTAATAGCTACTTATAGGTAATTCAAGGCCAGCTACATACAATGTCTTACAATGACCTGTATCTGAAACCCCCCTAAGTAGACTCACAACCATCAAAACTAATGGCGGGCTTCAGACCACACCTGTACTTGACCCAAGTAGCCACAAAATCAGTACACCCAAAGGTGGATTTCTGCAGGCACCAGACTCTGCTGGGACCAATGCTGCCTCAAGTGGCAGCCCCTGCACAGCATCTCACACACAATGGTCAAGGGTTACCCTTACAGTCTCTGAATATGAAGGGTTAATTCTATTCATAATAGGGCCAACGGCATTCAAGGCACAACTGCAACAAGGGAGACACATAACTCAGAAGAAACACTCCTGGATTATGGAGCTCAGGTGTTCTGGGAGATTGTGCCACTGACCCCAATAACAAGATACCTTTATTACAAAACCATCAAAGCAAATTCTGGAGTCATGGCACATATACCTAACACACAGGGAGCAAATGGGATGACAAAGAACAATGCCCCAAACAAAGGAATAATGAAAATCCCCAGAAAAAATAATTAAAAGAAATAGATGAAATGGAAGCAACCCAAATATCAGATACAGACTTTAAAATAATGGCTATAAAGATATTCAAGGACCTTGGGGTAAGGACGGGTGATCTCTGTGAGAACTTAATCAAAGAGGTGGTGAGCATTTAAAAGGATACAGAAATCATATACAAAAACCAGTCAAATGAATATTACAGTACCTAAAATGAAGAAGTTACTAGAAGGAATCAACAGCAGTTTAAATGAAGCAGAGTATCAAATAAGCAAATTAGATGACAAGATAAGAGTATCTATCCAAAAAGAAAACAAAAAAGAAAAGAGACTTAAGAGAAACAAGGAAAGTCAAAGAGACCTCTAGGACAACATAAAGTGTAACAACATCTGTATCATAAGGATACTAGAAGATGAAGAGAATGACTAAGGGCTAGAGAAAATATTTTAAGAAATAATGGCAGAAAACATCCCTAACCTAGTGAAGAAAAAAGTCACACAAGTTCAGGAAGCACAGAGAATCCTAATCACAGGAACATGGCACATCTACCCAACACACACAAAGCAAATGGAATGACAAAGAACAATGCCCCAAACAAAAGAAAAATGAAAATCCCTAGAAAACTCCCTCTATCTTTCAGCTACCCAAAGATATCCATACCAAGACGCATCATAATTAAAATGGCAAATGGCCAATACAAAGAGAAAAATATTAAAGGCAGCAAGAGATAGACATATAATTACCTACAAGGGTGTCTACAAAAAGTTATAGCTAATTTGTCAATAGAAACATTCAGGAAAGAAGGAATTGGCATAAATATTCAAAGAGTAAGAAATACAAATCTGAAAATACAGACAACTGTACTTGAACAATAATAAATAAATAAATAATAAAATGCAACCAAGAATATTCTACCCAGCAAGACTATCATTTTAAATTGAAGGCCAAATACAAAAAAAAAAAAAAAGGAGGCTAAAGAAATTCATTACACCAAATCAGAATAGCATGAAATGTTGAAGGACATGCTCTAAGAAGAAGAAAGAGAGAGAGAGAAACATAGGTACAATTTTAAAAAGGTAATAAATAAGTACCTATCTATATAATAGCCTTAAATGTAAATGGACTAAATGCTCCAAACAAAATGCTCCAAACATATATATATATATGTTGTCTACTAGAGACCCACCTCAGAACAAAAGATTTACAGAGGCTGAAAGTAAACAGTTGGAAGAAAATATTCTACACAAATGGAAATGAATAAATTATGAAAATCTTGGTGGACTTTAAGGAAGAGATCATCAGCAATTACAGACATAGTAGGGGATTTCAACACCCTACTGTCATCCATGGATAGATCTTCCAGACAAAATATCGACAAGGAAATAATGACATTAAATGACACACTACATCAACTTGATTTAATTGATATTTACAGAACATTTCATCCCAAAGCAGCAGAATATATATTCTTCTCAAGTGCATGTGGATTATTCTCAAACATAGACCATGTGTTAAGACACAAAATAAGAATAAATTCAAGGAGATTGAAATCATATCAAACATTTTCTTAGATCATAGTGGCAAGAAATTGGAAATCAACCTCAATAAAAAGAATAAAAAGCATTCAAATATTACATGGAGACTAAATAGCATGCTATTAAATAATGCATGGGTTACAAATGAAATCAAGGAGAAGAGCAAAAATTACCTAGAAGCAAATAAAAATGAACATAAAACAACCCAAAATCTATGGGACACAGAGAAAGCAGTGCTGAGAGGAAAGTTGATAGCCTTGTAGGCCTACCTCAAGAAGCAAGAAAAATATCAAATAAACAATCTAACCATACACCTAAAACAACTAGAAAAACAACAACTAACAAGGCCCAGAGTGGGTAGAAGGAAAGAAATAATCAAGATCAGAGAAGAATTAAATGACATAGGGACCAAAAAAAATGATACAAAAGATCAATGAGACCAGAGCTGATTCTTTGAAAAAACAAAAAAGATTGATGAACATCTAACCAGGATCATACATGAAAAAAAGAGAAAGGATCCAAATAAATAAAATCAGAAACGAAAGAGGAAAAATAACAACTGATATCATAGAAATACAAGGGATTATTAGAAAATACTAGGAACAACTAGTATTTACCAAAGAAATTAGGTAACCTGGATGAAATGGATAGCTTTCTAGAAACATGCAATCTTCCAAAACTGAATCAAGAAGAATCAGAAAACCTGAATAAATTATAACAACTAATGAAATTAAGCAGTAATCAATAAAACACCCAGCAAGCTAAGGTCTCGAACCAATTGTCTTCAAAGGCAAATTTTATCAATGATTCAAAGAACTAACACCCATTATTCTCAAACTACTCCAAAAAATTCAACAGGAGTGAAGACTTCCAAGCTCTTTTTACAAGGCCAGTATTATCCTAATTCCAAAACCAGATAAAAACACAAAGAAGAAAGAATATTATAGGCCAACATCCCTAATGAACGCAGATGCTAACATCCTGATGGAATATTAGCACATTGGATCCCACAATAAATTAGCAAGATGACCCGCCGTGACCAAGTAGGATTTATCCTGGGATGCGAGGTTGGTACAATATTTGCATATCAATAAATGTGATATATTGGTATCAAATGATCAAAGATAAAAATCATATGATCATTTCAATAAATGCAGAAAAAGCACTTGAATATTAAATAAATGTAGGAATATTAAATAGTTCCTGAATGATTGCTTGTAATTTCTCAATTCCAATTCAGTTTCAGACTTAGATAAGAGAGGTTTGTTTTTGAAGGGTGTTAAGAGAGTGTGAAATATTTACTTTGTGGAATGGGGAGTTATACATTTTAGGAAAGTGTAGCAGAATTACCAGGCGATGTTTAGTGCTCAGTTGTTGGCATAAATGTCAAGTGAGAAAAACTAATCTTTGGATTTTTCTATTTTCTGTTTTCTTGAAAATTTTCAGCTGTTGTGATAAAGATAAGAGAAAAGTAGCTATGTGAATTTAATCTGCGCTACATTTGGTCAAGCATGATCATCATTAGGGTTTAGTAAATATTCCCATTTTCTCCCCTCTCAGATACTTAATTAGATTATACTTCCTTAGCCTTTAAAATATGCATAATTATACAACTTCTTTTTTTCTCAACTGAATGGTCACTTGACTGAAGAAAAATAACAATAAGTTAAGGAACTATATTATATTATTAATATGTTCATTAAAAATGGTGCCATAATAACCTATTGTTTAACAACTTCTTCCTTACCAATCATCATGAGCATACAATTTGAGAATAAAAATAAAAGCTAGTCTTATACCTTAATACATGTATGTTAAGCTGGTTTACCTACTAATTTATGCATTTACTTGACATTTATTGATTAAGCACTCACTACAATTATTTTATGATAACAGAAACAAGTGTAACAAATTGCATATATATTGTTTATAAAACTCTGGAATCATATTACATAATTTGATACTTTTTAATAATGTTTTGAATTAAGTAGGCAAAATGATTACCTTATTTGCTGAAATTGTGGTTCAGGTTGGTTAACTGATTTTTCTACAAAGGACACATGGACAAAATCAAGGGGAATGGAAGCAAGGGAGGGAGGTGGGGATGGCTGGGGTTCAGGGGTAGTTGTGTGAGGTAAATGCAGACAACTGTAATTGAACAACAATAAAGTAATTTAAAAAAAGATCACAGAGGTAGTGACTGAGACTTCTCACTCTCTCTGATAAATGCTAGGGAAAAAACAAAGTGGGAAGTGGGAGTATAGTAATTTTGTATGTCAAGAAGCTTATCCTCTTTAAAAGGAACAACACAAAATATTAATATATATTAAAAATAGAAAACATAATATGATAAGTGGGAGAATGTGGAACATTAGATACACTGGAGAGAAGTTATTATGTAATGTTAGCCATTATAAAAGCAATTTTATTCTTATTTGTATTTAATAAACATTTTATGTTTAGATAATTTGCAGAGTCACATGCTGTTGTTAGATGTACAGAGCTATCCCATTTACCCTTTACCCGGTGAAAGCATATTGCAGAACTATAGCACAAGACAGAAGCAAGATATATTTATGGAAAGATATGGAATATTTCCATCACCACAAGGACACTTTTAATAGCAAAACCCATTTCCCTTTTGCTATCTCTTATCCTTAACCTCCGACAATCACTACTCTGTTCTCTATTTCTATAATTCTATTCTTTTAAGAATGTTATATAAATGGAGGTGTAAATGTGATTGGTCTTTTCTAGTCAGCTTAATTCTCTGGAAATTCATTCAAGTTGTTACATGCATAAATAAGTGATTTCATTTTTTTGCCTGAGTAGTATTCTGTGGTATGAGTGGCTCAAATTTCCTTACTCACTCACTTGTTGAGAACATCTGGGTTGTTTCCAGTTTTTTACTATTACAAACAAATCTCTAGTCATCCAGGTACAAAGTTTTATGTGCATACGATCTTTATCTCTCTAGGAAAATGCCTAAAGAGTAATTGCTTGTTTATATAATAGTCATTTACTTAATTTTTAAAAGAAATTGTCAAACTTAATTCCACAGCGGTTGCCTCATTTTATGTATTGATCAGAAATGTACAAGTCATCCAGTGTCTCTGCTTTCTTACTAGTATTTAGTACTTTCACATATATTTATTTTATTTTAGCAATTTTGATAGATATATAGAGGTATTTCATTGTGGTTTTAGTTTTTATTTCTCCAATAACTAATGATGTTGAACGTCTTTTCATATGCTGATTTGCTTTCTGTATATCTTCTTCAATGAAATTTCTGTCTTATGTCCAATGATTAATTGATTATTTTTCATTGTCGAATTTCAAGAGTTCATTATATATTTTAGATATTTGCCTCTTTTTGTTTAGATATGTGGTTTGTACATATTTTCTCTTAGGCTGTAGTTTTCAATTTATCTGTTCATCTTTTTAACAGGGCCTTTTGAAGAACAAATTAATTTTGATGAAGTTTAATTTATTTTATTTTATTTTTAAAAATATTTTATTTATTTATCTTTAGAGGGGAAGGGAAGGAGAGAGGGAGAGAAATATCAATGTATGGTTGCCTCTCATGAGTCCCCTGCTAGGAACTGGCCCACAACCCAGGCATGTGCCCTGACTGGGAATCGAACCATGATCATTTGGTTCACAGGCCCACGCTCAATCCACTGAGCTACACCAACCAGGGCAAGTTTAATTTATTTTTGACATCAAAGAACTCTTGCATAATCTAGATATCAATTGTTTCCTATTTTTTTCTAAAAAAGTTTTACACTTTTGCTATTTAAATTTAAGTTGATTATCCATATTGTATGTTCTCATGAAGTGAAAGGTTTAGGTCAAAGTTCATGTTTGTGTTTGAATACTCAGTTGTTCCCACCCCATGTGTGATAGGCTATACTTTCTGCACTGAACTGCTTTTCCGCTTTCATAAAAAAAAAATTGCTTGGACATATTTGTGTGGTTCTATTTCTAGATTCTCTATTTTGATCCATTCACATATATGCCCTCTCCAATACCTCAAAATGTAGTAATATATTGTCTTCAAACCACATAAATTGATTTCTTCCACTTCAACTATTCTCATTCCTTTTAATTTTCATTTAAAATTTAGAGTAATTTTATTTTTTACAAAAGCAAATTTGGATTTTGGAATTGAGAAAAATAAATTCACATAACAATTTCATGAAGAATTGATATCATTACTATGTTCAGTCTTCTAGAACATGAATAAAATATGTCTCTATTTACTTAGATCTCCTTTGATTTCTTTCACCATTGATTTATAACTTTAGTATACAAGATCTAAATATGTTTTGTTAGATTTTATCAAAATAATTATTTTTCGAAAATTTTATTTTTATTATATTTTTAGGATATAAGAATACATCAAAATATTTATTTTAAAATTTACTGTTTTTTTAATGTTAGAAGTCATTTTTATTAAGTATGATACTACAGTTATGGAAAAATTATTCTCAGCATGGTAAGCTTCAAGAATACTCTTGAAATTACTCTGCCACATACTTGAGAAGATATTCATTTAAAACAAGCATCCTTGATAGAATAATATTTTTTGGTCTCTCTCCCTCTTTCTCCCCACCTTATTCCTTTTTCAAAAAATCTATTTCTTTTGTATCCTTCATTATGTCTGAAATTTCTTCTTGGTCACGTCAATGTATGATTATTCTAACACCCTTTGTTGAATAATATGTTCTGCCCTCATTAATGGTGAAAACAGTCATGTATCAACTGATCTCTGTGAACTCACGCTTATAGATACACGTCTACCCAATATAAACTCTTATAGATACACATCTACCGAATATTAAACTCTTTAGTTGTTATAGCCCTAAAACAAGACTCGTTTTAAAGTACATTAACTGCTCTAATTTTTCTCACTGACATTTTTCCATTTTTGATTTTATTTATATACAGTTATCAAATAAAATTATATAAATGTACTTAATGTGCAATGTGATGATTTAATATATATATATATATATATATATATATATATATATATATATATATATATATATATTGTG
>PVKM010000475.1:0-21022 GCA_004027735.1 Carollia perspicillata | reverse complement strand
CAATATTTATTATTCTCTGGCTTATTACACTTAGCATAATGCCCACCAGGTTTATCTATGTTGTCACAAATAGAAAGGTTTCCTTCTTTTTTTATGACTGAGTACTATTTTATTGTATATATATAGCACATTTTTTATCTGTTCACTCACAGATAAACACTTGGGTTGTTTCCACATTTCTGCAGTTGTGCATAATGCTGCAATGAATATGGAGGTATGGATATCTCTTTAACATTCTGAGTTATTTTTTTTAGATATATAGCAGAGGTGAAATTACTGGATCACGAAGCGGTTCCATTTTTCATTTTTAAGTAGCTTCCATACTGTTTTCCATAATGTCTGGATCAATTTACATTCTTACTGATAGTGTACAACTGTTCCCTTTTTTTCTGTATTATCACCAGTGTTTGTCTTTTTGATTATAGACATACTAACAGGTATGAGGTGATATCACATTTTGGTTTTGATTTGCACTTACCCGATGATTAGTGAGGTTGACAACCATTACATGTAACTGTTGGACATTTATGTGTTTTCTTTAGAAAAATAACTGTTCAGGTATTCTATCTATTTTTAATTGAGTTACATGTGTTTTGCTTTTAAGCTGAAACAACAAGTATTTGGCCAGTATTTTTTTTCTGTCTCAGTAAATAGCAGTACTAGTCATTTACATTATCACTGAAATCCAACACTACTATTTGGGGGGGCTACCAATTTCTCATTGAATATGTGATTTGTAAATTTTTCCAGTTCTGTAGGTTATCATTCATTTTTGTTGATTTTTTTATTGTCAGTTACATCTTTCCCATCCCCCCCCATTACTCTCCCCTGATCTACCCACTTTCACCTCCCACATTCAATCCTCCCCCTCTTCTCTTTGTTCACGGCCCTTTATACATGTTTCTTGATGAACTTCCCCTTCTTTCCCCAATATTTCCTTCCCCCTCCCCACTGATTGCTGTCAATACTTTCTCTATTTCCATGTCTGATTCTATTTTGCTCACTTCTTTGTTTTGTTGATTAGGTTCCACTTATAGGTGAGATCATATCATTTGTCTTTCACTGCCTGGCTTATTTCACTTCACATAATGCTTTCCAGTTCCACCATGTTTTGTTGATTTCTATAATTTGCTGTGCAGAAACTTATATTTAAAAATAGACCTCTGCTTATTTATTTCTGCTTTTGTTGCCTTTGCTTTTTGGGGTCATATCCAAAAAGATCATTGATAAAATCAATGTAAAAAATCCTAATATATTTTTTTAGGATTTTTATGGTTTCAGGTCTTACATTCAAATAGTTAACCTATTTTAGTTGATTTGTATGTATGCTGTCAGGTGAATCTATTCATCATTTTATGTACAGATATTCAGTTTTTCCAACTTCATTTACTGAAGTGATTCATTTCCCCATTGCATATTCTTAGCTCCTTTGTTGTAAATTAATTCACCATATATGCATGGGTTTAATCTGTGTTCTCTCTATATATGATCTATGTATCTGTTTTAATGTCAATATCATATTATTTTGATTGCTATAGCTTTATAATACAGTTTGAAATCAGACAGAAGGATGCCTCCATCTGTTCTTCTCTCTTAATATTGCTTTGACTATGTGAGGTCTTTTATGGTTCTATGAAATTATTTTTAATTTTATAAAAATGCCATTGTAGCCCTGGCTGGTGTGGCTCAGTGGATTGAGCGTGGGCTGTGAACCAAAGGATCTCGGTTCGATTCCCAGTCAGGGCACATGCCTGGGTTGCAGGCCAGTTCCCAGCAGGGAATGCACAAGAGGCAACCATACATTGACATTTCTCTCTCTCTCCTTCCCTTCCCATGTAAAGATAAATAAATAAAGTATTTAAATAAAATGCTATTGTACTTTTGATAGTGACTGTATTGAATCTGTACATTGTGTTGAGTAACAGGGATGTATTAATGATATTACTTCTAATAATAAGCACAGAATATTTATTCATTTATTTGTTTCTTCTTCAATTTCTTTCTCCAATATTTTGTAGATATCATCATACAAATATATTTTTTAAAGATTTTATTTATTTGTTTTTAGAGAAAGAGGAAGGGAGGGAAAAGAGAGGGAGAGAAACATCAATGTGTGGTTGCCTCTAGTGTGCCCCCTACTGGGGACCTGGCCTGCAACCCAGGCATGGACCTGACTGGGAATTGAACTGGTGACCCTTTGGTTTGCAGGCCAGCACTCAATCCACTGAGCCACACTAGCCAGGACATGTATAGATATTTTCTTTCCTTGGCTAAGTTTATCTCTGAGTATTTCATTCTTTTTGGTGGTGTTATAAATAGAGCTTTCTTCTTCATTTTTTATTTGGTTAGTTCATTATTAGTGTACAGAAATGCTACTGAGTTTTGTGTGTTGATTTTCCATCCAGCAACTTTGCTCAATTTATTAATTCTAACAGTTTTTGTGTGTGTGTGTAGTCTTCAGGGTTTTCAGTCTATAAGACCATGTCATTTGCAACTTGATATATTTTTACTTCTTCCTTTAAAACTTAGATTCATTGTATTTCTTTTTTCTTGCTAATTGCTTTGCTTATGACTTCTATATTAAATAGAAGTAATAAAAGAGGGCACTATTGCCTTGTTCCTGATTTTAGAGAAAAAGCTTTTAGATTTTCATCAACAAGTAAGATGCTAGATCTGGGCTTGATATATATGGCCTTTAAGATGTGAGGTACATTCTTTCTAAACCTGAATTGTTGAGAATTTTTTATCATGAAAGGATATTGAGTTTTGTTAAAGATTTTATTTATTAAGATAATTATATGACTTATTTGCTTTATTTTGTTAATGTGATATATTACATTTATTGATATGCATATATACAGAATCACTTTTGCATTGCAGGGATGATCTTACTTGGTCATAGTTTATTATCCCTTTAATATATTGTTGAATTTGTTTGACAATATGTTATCAAGATATTTTTATCTGCATTTATCAAGAGTAAGTGCCTATAGTTTTCTTTTCTTTCTGGCATTGGTGTCAAGAAAATCCTGGTCTCATAAAATGATTTGGAAATGTTCCCTTCTACTCAATATTTTTGAAAAAGTTTGAGAGTTTGTATTAATTCTTTTTTAAAAATGTTTGATACGATTCACCAGTTAAGAACTATACTAGAATACCTAAGCTTAGGAAAATGAATGGAAAATACCTGGTAGGAAATAAATCCTTAAAAAAAATAGATTAACTTATTACCCAAGCTGCACATAACTTTAAGTCTGGATTTTTTTCATAATTCTAATTAGAAAATTTTTTCATTGGGGAATTTTCATATTGGAAATAAAATATCTTTTTTGACTCACACATCTCCAGCTTTATAAGCCTAATCATAAAGTGCAGATAAGAAATGGACATGTTGCTTGATATAGCTTCTATTTTTTCTGTATTCTCAAAAATTGTTTAAATATTCAATTTGATGTGGTTATCAAAATATGTTTTAAATATACATAGTTTAATGATTAATCCTCTGTTCCCTGATAATGAAAACATTTTGCATTCTCTGCTAACTTCTCTTTTAAAACAGAGTTAGGCCCATCTTTATTTCAACTCAGTAAATTTTCTTGTACTAAATTATTTTTAAGAAATTATAAGAAGCTGAATATGTGCTCAAAATCAAAACATTCTTATCAGAGAAAACAGTAGCCTATTAACGCACAATAGTGAGATTGAGTTGGGGGGTTACAATAAATTTTAAAGAGATTGGACAATTTTAAAGTTATAGCCCAAGCTAGCAGACACAAGATTAAAACAAAACAAAACAAACAAACAAAAAAACCTTTTGTGCTATGTTTGAAATAAAGATATCAGGATAAAAGCCATTTTGGTTGTGTGGTATTGGGCAAATTGTTTAATATGTGTACCTGAATTTCATTAATTCCCCTAAGTTGCTTTGAATATTAATTTATTTTTCTTAAAAAGTGCATAGCATAGTACATGGCACATTTTGGGTATCTTCTAATTGTTAATTATGACTACTCTGATATTTTCATTGTATTGCCAAAAGTAAAGTTAAAAGAAAAGGGCTGAAACTATAGAAATGTGAATGGCTGACAGGAATAAAGAAGTTTTATTTGTTTGGAGTAGCAGTTCTGGGGATTTTATAGATTTATTAGAAACATATGATCCTTAGTTTACTTTTTAAGAGATAGATTATTTTCCTGTCTAACTTATTGTATCCTTTTCACTAACTTTCAGTCAGAATACAGTGAGTGCCTCCCCATTTCCCACACTGAAGAGATTTCTTTCCATGCCCCACCTCTTTCCTTCCCTAAGGACTCTGAGGACAACATCAGTCAGGATTAAACCACCTTATACCCATAATGCACTGTTCAAAAGCATCCAATTGAACCAACCGAGAGTGTAAGATTATGGCAAGCACTAATCTTAGAAGGTCACAAGCTGTATTTTGGAACTTTCAATAGCTTTGTGTTAAAATTCTAAAAGACACAGTGTAGAGGCTTTTCAATTTTGTCATATAAGGTTAAAAAAAGAGACCTTATGTTTGGCGACTAGGAGAACTTTTCCCCTTGATAATAAATCTTTTTCAGAAAACAAAACAAAATAACAACACCTACTACAATAAGCCTTTTCCTGAGGTGACTAAATACAATGGCTTTGGCTTCATTCTCTCATTCCTTGTGAAATCTATATAATATGCTTCAAAGTTAAATTATACATATACACATACATGTATATGTAGATATAGATATACAGATATATACTTATTACCATATTGCTTGTGTACATATTTACCATTATTTATACATTGTTTGTGTAAGTATTTTTGGGAGCTTAGCAAATGCCAGCATGGCTCAATATAGTTGCCACAGATATAGAGCTAAAACAGATTCTTGCTTTCAAATTCATAGGCAAGTAGGTCAGGGTAGGGATTTCAAAAAATTACAAATGTAAATTACATACAAGAAAATATTCTGAGCATATGCCAAAAATTTAAGTCTGTAAGCAAAATGGCAAAGCCAGTGTAGAAAGAGAATTTGAGCATCCCGGCCCAGTGGCTCAGTGGCTTGGAGTGTTGTTCCACACATCAAAAGGCCATGTGTGTGATTTCTGGTTGGGGTGCATGCAGAAGGCAACCAACCAATGTTTCTCTCACATCGATGTTTTCTCTCTCTCCCTTCCTTTCCCTTCTCTCTAAAACGTATCCTCCGGTGAGGGTTTAAAAAAATCTTGGTTCCTTAGGGAAGTTTTACCTGACCTTTCTGACTAGACCAGTGTCTACAAATAAATAATTAAATAAAAATAAAAAGAAGATTTTTGTGACTAAAATGTACAGTCAGTAAAGAATATGAATGTTACTTAACAGAATTATAAAATGTAGTTGCAAAATTGATTATAAAATTATTTTTGAGATTATATTTTCTGCAGGTAGAAATTATTAGAATCTCTGCCAGACAAAAAATAGTGGGAAATTATCAATATTCTTCAAAGTAACATCTAATATTATAGATTGTAGGCCATAGTAGCAGCAAAAAAATAATCATAAAATTGAAGAAACACTTTTGGCTTCTGATGGCTTAAGGCAGACTTTTTGGATGATACTCTAGTTTAGCTTAGCAATACACAGTGAACCTTTGCCATATTTCTAACTGTATAATTTTTATGCACTGTTGTGTGAAGAAGATGGGTAACTATAGAGTTTAGACAGGGTCTTGGAGCAATTTGAAATTCAGGAAGCACTTGCTTGAGATTTCCTTTACTAATGTTTTGAGTGAAAGCATGAACTGAATAAAATAATTTCCAAACATCAATTTCCATCATGCAACATTTTTTTAAAAAAAATATGCCATATAGGATTCTCTAAAGTTGGTTCTTTGAGCTAATCCATTGTGGTAACTGCTTATGATAATTTTCTTGACTACCCTCGTGGCCCTCAGTAATTAACTATTATTTTCTTTATAGCCTATCATTTTGATCTTCTCAAAAGCTTTTTGAAAGGTGTCAGATGTAACTGCTGTCTTCCAAAGTCTTCAAACCTTGTGAGGCTGTATACCCCTCACCTAACCCATGTGAACAGGGGGATTTTCAGTTTCCATGGTTATTATCTCAGCCCACCCTAGAATCAAGCAGGGCTCTCTGAAGTAAAATCCTCTGCTGAGCCATCTGTTAATATAGGACAGTTTAAAATATTATTTGCATTTACCACATCCCACAGGAATCCACAGGAAAATTCCCTCCTGGCTAAATCTGTGACATAGATATTAACACTGGATTTTTAAAGCAAACATTTAAGAAAAATAGAAGATAGTGTAACAACCATTAATTCAATTAGGAATATAATTCAGCCCCTTAAGCTCCTACAAACTTGCCATCTCCATGAGCAGAGGTTAATATAAAAATTAAAGCTACAATAAAACACCTGAAAATTAACACTTGAATTAGTGGGCAAATATCTTCACATTTAAATATATCATCCCCCCTTTTCATTAAAAGGTTCTTTGTTGGTAGTTTTCAAAAAAGTCAGAAGGTTCACATAGCTCCATATAATAACTTTCCTTAATTGATGGTAGAGCTCTATTAATCACTATTTATTGAGTGTGTATGATTTTGTGGATGCTGAGTGATACCAAAAATGTAAATGGATTTCCATCTATAGGGACTCATATGTGAACTGGTGAGTAGTCATATGCTTTGGTGGGGGGGGGGGGACCGCCGGCAGAGCCCCCCTGGCTGTTACGGATGAAAACAATGCTACCAAGATATGATCTGCTTGGGGAGGAAAGGTGGCTAATCTCTCAGAGGAGAAGGGCCCCAAGTCCTTACCTCAATTGTATTTATTAGGCTCATAACACACAGGGATACAAGTAAGGCTCATCCATCAATGTCAGGCAGTAAGGATCAAACAATAGATAACAAAGAACTCCGAGGGCCTATTTTGAGTCAGAGTCATATAGCTAAAGAGCCATAAAACTTTGAGGAACAAACTCACTTCTTGCTTGGACCCTTATTTAATTGAGTTCATTCCAAACAAAAGCAGGTTTCACGGGGATTTTACATTGTTACATTGTTAGGATTTTTTTGTTTGGCCTAATTGCCCTTGGGAACCCGCCCTTTCTGGCACAGGGCAGTACCCACCACCAGCATTATTTCAGGCTTAAGGCATTGTCTCAGGCTTAAGTCAGGCAGGGGAAGTAAGGCAGCCAAGAGATTAGGAGACATTTTTTAAATAGAATGAGGACTCAGGCTATGTCAGAATAGCCAGGGAGCAAGGGTCCATCACCCCCTCTTTGCTGCAGCCCCCCAAATCTGAAGGTTACTCACTCAGCCTTAGCCATGGGGGGGTTACAGCTCCTGAAACCAGGCAGAGCAGTTCCCAACAATATGCATCTAGAATAATTAAATAATTACTTGGGAATCTTAACTGTTGGTCTCCTCCCTCTCCTCTCTCATTTTTGTGGCTTACAAATGTACTTCATTGCTTAAGAACTTTACCACCATATGAATCTGTACTCTATTCTTTCAGTTGTTACTTTATTTAGTCCAATCATTCCTTCAATCACTCAAGAAGATGAAAAAGATGCCTCACCTCCCAAAAGGGATGGGGTCAATAGAATTATACATCAATATGTGTGATATGACAAATGACAATGTGTTAAGAATCTCCAACATCTGTATAGCTATATACTTACATCTATATGTACATCTATATTTACATCTGTTGCCAGTGGAAATCATGTTCTTCCACAGGATCATGAGAAAAGATTCCACAGACCCACATATGAGAGATTGTGGTTGGCAAGGTTTATTCAGATGGAAATAGAAGCTGCCCTCTTAGATTTCCAATGCCCCATCTCTGTTCATCCCAGCATGGAACAAGTCTAATCTTTTCTTCAGCAAAGCCAAAACAAATTCAGTGTCTAAATTTTTTTTCATAGTAAAGCTTAGTCCTTTGGAGCCGCATGGTCTGATGAGGGTCTACATGGCTGCTGGACCCACATGGTCATGTGTGTTCCCAAGTGAAAGAGAGAACGCATGATGAATGGCTGAGTGCGGGTCACCAGTGAGAGAGAGAGCTTCTTTGTCAATCTTGGATTATGCCATCCTGGGTTTGGGGAAGACCAAGTGATTTTTGAAATAACTAATCAACTTTCTAAGCTTTTACAGACTTCTGAAAGGTCCAAACCATAGGTAAACAGGTTTCCGTGGTCCAGCACCTTACCCTTTACCCCTCAATAGTCTCATACTGGAAGGAAGGAGTGCTAATCTACTTGGTGGAGAAAGGTAATTCCATGAAGCTTGTGAAACTCTAAATTCTTGGCTAAGCAAACGGACCTATGCTCTCCACTTTATTAAGTCTGATGTCCAATTTCCTTTACTCACTTTCTTATTAACAATTAACTAACTAACTGTTGTAACACATCCATGTTATTCGTGTGATGTGGGTTGAATGAAAAATGGGTAATGAGAGGAAATTGTCATCTCAAAGAAACTTTTTATACAAGAAAGTTATATTGATTCTGCATTCATGTATTTTATAAGACTTATACGAAAAACACTAAACTAGATATTGTGAACAATATTGAGATTTATCATTTATACTACACCACACCATACCCTCTATAATGTCATTCCCTTCTTCAACACTATTTTTTGTAGCATGTGAAGTTCTACATATACTATTTGTTATTTTATTTTGATTGTTATGCATTCTCTGTCTGTCTTTGCCAGAATATGACTCAATAACTCAGATTTGTGTTTTGTTCACTGATATATCCTAAGCATGTAAAAGAATGCCTGGCATGTATTAAGCTCTCAATAAATATATGTGGAAATAAATTGGATTTCTATGATATGATTTCTTCACTGAAAGCTTAGGGGAGATATTTCAGTTGAGTAAGTCAGAGTAATTTCTAGGGAAAAAAGGTGTGGCCAATAACATCAACTGTTAAGTGAGGGATCAAAGAAGGTGAAGAGTAAACTAAGTTTCTGGTTTTAGGATCAGACCATTTGGACACGTCAAAAAGAGAAGCAAACTCAAGTTGTTGTTTTATTGTTTTTATTTTTTCCATAAGAGCAAGCATTATTGTTATAAATTTGGGATACTCGAGGTTTTAAAAGCAGAGGGCAAAGTCCACTTTCAATAGTAAAAAAATTAGTGTCAGGTGGGTCATGTGAGAAACAGATGCAACAATTGTTCACCTTAAGTCCTTATAAAAAAGAGCTTATCAAAATAGAAAAAGAGCAGGGAGGGTGGTGACACTGAATGAAGTATATGTACGGGATGATTTTGAAACTGTTGACAAAGATGCAATGTATTCAATGAGCAAAGGTAGAAATTCACATCCTGCACCTAGCAGAAACAGTACATTTGCACACACCACTGTCAAGGGGGCTGACAGGTCAGTGTTCTTCCAGCTCTGTACAGGTCAAGAGAGAATGTAATGACACAAAATAATAATAATAAAATAAAAACTAATCAGCAATAATTTAAAAAATAGATAAACTTCAATGGGCTTCAACTTCACTTCCCTCTCCATGAAAGAAAACAACTCTGCACACTAGTGACTTTGCCAAGGCTTTAACATTCAGTAATCTCCCACCAGTGCACACTGCAGAAAATGGAAAGCAAATGCCATGCCAAGATTAGACGTTTGCACTTGGGTCTGCTTTTCCAAGTCTCATCAATCTCAGATACCAGGGACTGAAACAAAATCATTTTAAACTTAAAAGTAAATTTTGTCATGTGCAAATTGCAAATGTAATAAATCCTACATAAGCATGCCCTTTTCTCTCAGGAAAAAAAAAGTTAGGATTATCAGGATCAAATTACCCCACTGCTTTGAGACATGTTCAAATACTCAGTTATGCACTATGCATTTGCAATTCATGCATTCTTATTGCACTCCTGTTTTTGTATGTACTAATGCTATATAAACAGATTCCCTGCAAAATAAACTCTACTTGAGAGATATTAATGTTAAGATGCGTGCCTATGAAAGCCAAAGGACACAAATTAAAGTTGCCTCCTGGTGCTTAGCTGCCCTGCTTGGTTAAGAAAACACTTTCCCAAATTCAGAGAAGGGGATCAAAACTACAAGCATGTTTAGAAAATTGTGTCTATTTTTCTCATATTTGCAAAAATTAGAAACACCAACTTCAGTTGTTTGATTTTTTTAGGAAAAAAAATCTAGAACTAAACATGCAAAAATCAATAGTGAAATACATGAAAGTGTCTATTTTACATGTTTAATTAAAAATACCAAGTAGGCATTATTTTCCTGTACTTTGAAAGTGGTTTTCACTTTGAAAAATGACAGGATGATGTTGCGGTAACTTTATTCGGTTTTGTGTTTAGTTTTTTAAGAATTATGGAAGCATGATCAATTCTATTTTTTTCTGTAGCTGATTTATTAAGATATAATTCACAGACCATACAACTTTTCAGTTAAAATCTACAACTCAATACTTTTAATTTGGTATTAATTTAATATTTAAGATAGTACTAGAATTTAGAATATTCATAGTATGCATTCATCATCACAAACAATTTTAAAACATTTACATCTCCCCCAGCACCAAATACTGTACCATTTAACAACCAACCTTCAGCTGTACGTAACCACTGATCTACTTTCTGTCTTTATACATTTTCCTCCTCTGGACTTTCCGACTAAATAGAATGATATAATATGTGTTCTTTTGTGACTGGCTTTATCCTCTCTCTTGTTATAGTGTATGTTTAAATACTTCATTCTTCATGGTTAAATAATATTATCATCTGTGCATAAACCACATTTTGCTTGTCAATTCATTAGTTGAATTTAGTTTGTTTGCACCTTTTGTGTATTATGAGTAATGATGCTATGAATATTAATATACAAGTTTATGTGTGGACATACATTTTTATTTCTGTTTAGTATATACCTATGAGTGAAATTTCTGGGTCCAATTAAATTATAGCTCTATATTTAATATTTTCAGGAATGCAAGACTTTTACAAAGCTTTTGCTTCATTTTCCATTCACACCTGCAGCGTATGAGATTTCCAATCTCTCCACATACTCACCAATACTTCTTACTATGTAGATTAATGGTCTCCATCAAATTCAGAAGTGTTCAGCCGTTAATTCCCTGAATACTTTTGCTTCTATTTTTTCTTTGACCTCTCTTTTTGGCACTCCCATTAAGTGTATGTTGGTGCATTTAATTGTGCCCCATACTTCTCTGTTTTCCAGATTGCATAGTCCATCAGTCTACACCCAAGTTCACAATTCTTTCTCCTGTGAGTTCAAATCAACCAGTAAGGTGTTCTAGTGATTTTTAAATAAAAATTAATATTGTAACTCTGAACTCAGTATTTTCACTTGTTTCTTTTTTCCTCAATAATTTCTATCTCTTTATTGATAGTCTCTATTTGATGAGCCTTTGCCATTGCCTCTCCCTTTACTTCTTTAAACACAGTTTCCTATAGACATTCAAAATATTTTTAATGGCTGCTTTGAAGTTTTCTTAAATTTGGCTCCTGGTAGTTCTCACAGGCAACTTCTGTTGTCTGATTTTCTCCCACGTCAGAATTTCCTATTTTTTGTATGCCTCATAAACATTTGTTTTAGAAAACATATTGTAGCAAATCTAGGTACTAGTCATATTCCACACCCAGTTTGTTATTATTATCTCCCTGTTTTCTGCTTAGTGGCTGGCGGAACTATTGCAGTGACCTGTATTTCCCCAGCAGCAGGGAGCCTCTGATGTTGTTTCTCAAGATGCAACCTTGAACACGCACAGTCTCCTGGGATAACAGTCATTTTTGCTGAACTTATCTTATGTCTTTTCCTGATTCAGTGAAGCCTGTCCAGGTGTCCAGCCATGTCATATGAAAAATAGAGACATTTATTGAAGAAGCCACAAGATACAAGAAGCACTATACATCAGACAACACCTCAGTCCCCTTCAAAGCAGGCACTTTGGAACTTGACACGGTTCTCCCAATTGCCACTAGCTGCCCCATTGTACTTTCCTGAATCTCCTTGATGGCCTGATATCTCTTCCCTTTAAAAGATGATTTTAGTTTGGGGAAAAGCCAGGAGTCACAGGGCATCAAATCTGGGCTGTTGTGGGCTGAGTCACCTGGGTGATTTGATATTTCGCCAGAACACTCTACATGAGACATGATGTATGAGTAGGTGTGTTGTCATGATGAAGCTGCCAACCCCCAGTACCCATCGCTGTGGCCCTCTTAAACAATGGGTTAATTTTTGTGGAGGAATTTTCAAGCTTAATGCAAACTTTGATGCAGATTTGTTGCTCTACTTGCTCAGTCATTGTGAATGTGATGGCCACACAGCACATGTACTCACTCAACAGTGTCAACCACCCCTGCTGACTAGTCCAGTGAAGTACTTATTGTTCATACATGCATATTCCAGTCCACTCTGCTTCTCTGCCAGGTTATATTGATGTTGCTCAAACTGTGCTTTGTGTTAGCACTGGCAGGTTTTCTTCTGGACGGACTTTATATTAACATTGGTATTTAACTAATTATTAATAAAATAGAGGAACACAGACTTAGACTTTGAGTTTAATAAACTAAGAAACATAAGCCTATTTTCTTCACTGGCCAGCTACAGCTTTTCAGCCTCCAGAGGACCACAGCATTGCTCCACCAAGGGGATTAACATTCCTCCCTTTTCCCCTTTGGTACCGGATTGTTGGGGGCCACAGGGGTAGATGCTGAACCCTAAAGGCTTGTCAGTCTGACTAGGGGGTGGACCTATCAAAGCCCATAAAAACCTGGGAATTTCATCAGCCATTTTGAAAAAAAGTTTCTGACCTTTTCCCAACCCAAGCTTCTGGTTACAGTACTAGGGGAACAAAGAAGTACTCTCTCTTTGTGTGTGTGTCTCTCTCTCCCTCTACTGGGAAACTGCCCTCACTTCATGCATTTGCATATTCTCTCTCCATAGTCATGTGGCCTTTATAGCTGCATGGCTGACAGCAATGTGCACTCCACCACTGAAGCAGCTGAGAGATAGCTAAGTTACCAGGACGGGGGCTGAGACAGCTCAGCAGCCACCTGTGGGCTCCAAAAAGACTCAGCTCTGTCTCTCCCTCTCTTACTCCTGAACTGCACTCACTCCATACACTCACACGTCCACTCTCGGTAGTCATGTGGCCTTAGCAGCTGTGTGGCAAATGGCCACACGGACTCCACACACAGGCTTCAGGAGGGAGCCTGAACACTGCAGCACTGCAATGGACTGCAGCTGGAAGCACGCACTAAGCTAGTCTGATGCCAGACTGGACTGGACTTAACACGGAGCAGAAATTCTAGGCAGTGGCCTTTATGCTGATCCTACTGAAGACAACATTAGACTTTTTCCATGACAAGATGGATGGAGATGGGACACTGAGAAGTCAGGACAGGAACCTCCTTAATTTTATATCATCAGTAAAATTTACCACTGAACCCCATCCTCCCGTGTGTGTATCAGGAAATTCTTTTCCTCACAATACTGAAGGAGCTCGTTTTCCACAAATACTAATCTCACCCAGAAAATATACACCACTGTCAGTTGATTGTTCTGTCTTCAACAATATTGTCGAACTAAATTGTTCCACAAACTGATCTGATTTAAATCAGGATCATTTTTAAAGATAGTTTTTGAGATTTGTTCTGACTTCCACCAGATCTCCACTTAGCTACCTTACCTATCTTACCCCCTGGTTCTCTTATGAACTAACTGACCTATGGTTTAGTTTATATCTACAGTACAACTACCCATGTCCTCCTAAATGCTCTTCCCCATACCCCCCATTGATTTTGAGAGCATCCTTAGGCTTAAGGTCCCCACAACTTGTTTCCCATAAAGCTACTTTTACTTGGAAAGAAATTCATGCTTTCTATTACAACCTGCATCTCTGTTTGGGCAATATCTCTAAGCCATGGTTTTGGAACTGGAGGTAGGGGTAGTGTTACATGTCTTTTGGAGTGCCACCTCTGCTTTAGGACTTGGGTACCCAATAGACGGAGTGGTAGTATCCTCTACCTCTGGTCTTCTGAGCTTTCTTGTCCTAACTTGGAATCTCCACCTTATAAATAAGACAGTGAGGGTGAAAAACACTTCTGTATTCTCAGCTTTCTTGCCCTGACTTGGAACCTCCACCTTATAAATAAGACAGTAAGGGTGAAAAGCACTTCTGTATTCTCAGCACATCAAACATATGCTTGAGCTTCAATCTCATAAGTGCAAACTGGACAGAAGGGAGCCCCTGACTCTTGGCTGCATGCATTAGGAATTTAGTCGCCGTAGCAGGTCCTGAATGGCAGAATGAGAAATGCTAATAAAGCCCTGTGTTCCTGGCTTCTGCTCGGGTTGGAATTTCCATCACACTGGGCTGGAAGAAGAGGGAGAATATGAAGGCTGTGGTTCAAATTCCACAGACCTCCGCTATGCGTAAAGAGTTTTAGTGGACTTTCTTGAATAAATATTTCTTTATTTGTTGCATATGCTTGGGATCGTTTCCAGAGATTTTATTTTTTTAATAATTTCATAGGTTTTTCTGGGGAAGTCTATTCCACATTGCTCCCCACATTGGCATTCTGAAAATGGAAACCTCAGCCTTTCTTTTTAGGAATGAAAATCTTTTAGTATTTATAAATTAACTTTATTTATAAAGTTTAGTATTTATAAATTATTAGAGATTTCCAATGATCTTTCTAAAGGCAAAAAGACTAATCTCTAATTTGAAGTGTTATTGATGATCAGAGTTGGATCACATATCCAAGGTTATAAACTAACCACGAGGAAGAGTAGCTCTGAAATTGGTGTATTGCTTCTAGTAATAATAATACTGACTTTCATCAGCATGATGGCTTTCAAAGCCCAGCACATCATCTTAAATTAATCTTGACAGTAAATTTTTGAGATGTTTATCATAATTCCTGTTTTACAGATGAATAAACTTTGGAGATGCTGACTGTGCCTCTCCCCCAGAGGTCTCCCTTGCCTCTCGCTTGTACTCTCCCGTGTTACAAGGGCTGACTACATTTCCCCACTCCGCTGTCAGCTGGGGTCTCGATGGGATCTGGCAATGGGGCAATAGTGAGAACTGCAGGGGTGGAGAAAAGAGACTAACCATATTATTTCTACCCCCTTCTTTGTCCCTCCTTTCTCTCCTTCCCTTTCCACCATCTGCTTCATTTCTTGTATAGTTCCACCTGCCACTGGACAGGTCACTCTGTTGCAACAGTTTCTGAGTGATCTGGAACTTGCACTTTAGAAGCACTCCTCCCTCTTTCAGACCTTCTGGCCTTGGGTTTGAAGTAACTTTCTGACGAGTGTCATCCAGAGGTTATCTTACTTTCCCTTCCTGGCTGCACATCTCCCTCATCACTCAGGCACCCAAGTTCCCAAATTAAAAGCCCCTTTGTTTCAAATGTTTAAGTGACTTCTGCTGTGGGTGAGATACTTATTCAAGCAGGTAGATATTAAGAAGGACAAATGAAACTTGAACCCAGAATATATTAATTTAATCACAAGACTGTGTCCACTGTATACCAGTCTCAGCTTTCAGACTCACTTCAGTGTTGATCTTGACTGGGAAGGGGGCGTTATGTTTGGTGGAGAGAGACAAAAACATAATACCTTGTGGAAAGATAATTCCTAAAAATCTGTATGCTATAAATATAATGAATATTATTTATTGTTCTGTGATTATCTGGAGATATACTAAATCTTACATGTTTTCTTTATTGTTATCAACTGTAAATAGCAAACAAGACCATATAAAATTTAGTAGAATATAATGTATTTGATAAGGTATTACTTAATAAAATGTCAAACCAAAAGTATTTAGACACCATTGTACCTATGTAACCTTGGATTACATAGCCTTTGGATTTGTTTCAAATTGGTTGGCAAATGACTTTAAAATTCATTATCACAATTCATGCATTAGGCATACAACATAACTCATAAAAAAACTATTGGGAATCACAAAACTGTATAGGAAACCATTCTGCTTGGTGTGGGCCCAGACAGGACCCACATTCACAAATAGATTCTCCTGGGGGGAATCAGGCCTGCAATGTACCCAGGATGCTTTGAGACTTACTTTTGCTAAAACCCCCTTACCCTGAATTGAGGCAGCAAGTGCTTATTATAACTTCCTAAAGTCTGTGCTAAATCCCCCTAGTATGAAGTGTTACTGGTTCAACCACTTTTCCCTTTTCATTTGCAAGTATTTTTCTGTGATGTGATTAATGGCATCATCTCCTTTGTTTTCTGCAAAAGGTAACCACCTAAAGTGAACCTGTGCACAGTAAATGAGGACCATCATGTAATATGCCCAGAAAAGCAATAAAAGATTGTCAAAGCAAGGGCTGAAGCTTTTTCCCCTCTTGAGAGAGAAGTCATGCCATCCCTTTTCCTCCACAGGACTCAGTAGTCTGTGTAAATTTCTCGTATCTCATCCACAATGTCACAGACCCCACGAGCCGGGGTCCACATCACAAAACCAATATTATCTGTTTATCTTAAGATATATTTTAATTTAAAAAGATCATTAATGTCCTTTCCCAGCTAACAAAATCAAATTAAAATCTATATAGACAAATAGAACAGATTGGGAACTAGCTGATATAATATATATCTCACAAACACATAGGTGTGCTTACACACCCACACAGTCACTCACCCACAGTAGACGTAAGCAAACATGATGACAAAAGTCTTAGTAATTTGCAATCAAATTTGTATGCTAAGTATCCCGGAAAAGCAGGTTAAATAAGCAATGGCTTCTTATTATAGAGTCCCCAATTTAAAAAGCTACAATAAAGCCATCTGGGCATATCCACAGATGCACAGCTTGGCAGCTAGCACAGCAGTTTACGGAAGGTCATATGCTAAGTTTGGACACCCCGGCACTTCCTTTGCACTGAATTTCCAAAGCCAGATTATGAAGGAAAGAGTTATGAATTTAATGTGCATATATAGCTAGCAATATTTTTGCATTTTGCATATTTGAAATCGATTTCAGTTTAAGGATGCAGTTATACGCTTTCTAACCCCGTTCTGTACACATCATGGGAAGTCATTTCAGAGTGACTGCTTCATAAAATATAGTTCTGTAAATCAAGTTTGTTTCTTAAATATATACTTCAAACTTGTACCTTGACTAATTTTATGATTCAATCTATGATTAGATTTAATTTCTCTTGTTTTCGAAAATATTTCCCCTATGCATATAGAGTTATAAAGAGAAATAAATTAAGAAAAAAAGATACTATGTAGTCATGCTCAACCAAGTGTGAGTTTATCCCCAGGGGACATTTGATAAGGTCTGGATACATGTTGACTGCCCCAGCAAAGGGAGGGGTTGCCACAGACACCTAGCACGCAGAGGTCAGATGGGCTACTGAACTTAATATAGTACATGAAACAGTCCTCTTGCCACCCAGCTAAAAATGCTCATAAACTTCAGGTGAAATCGTGTGATCTAGTAACCTTAGATGAGAGCATTTTATTTTATTTTATTTTCACAATTTCATAAATACATGCATGGCCAGTTTTGTGTGTAATGTATAAGAACCAGGAGACTTCACTGAGTAGACCAAAGGAGAACTGGAAAATGCAGAATAAAGTGTCAGGGAACCTGGAGTCTGACTGCTAGAAATTAACCAATTTGAAGAAGTGAGACAAAAAAAATACAAGTTAATAATAAATATCACCTCATTGGTATTTCAGGCAGTGTAAGATCTCACAAACATTCCTAGATGCAGGTCAGAAAAAATAATTTAAAGTTCATAATGTTAAAAAAAATTCCAAATTTGGTGATGGTGATGCTCATCATCAAAATCCAGGAAGCTCACTGAATCTTGTTTCCTCCCCCCTAAAAAAGGCATCTGGAAACAGCACAGTCAAACTTTTCAAAGTAAAGGTAAATAGAAAAATCTTAAAGAACAGGGGCAAAAAGAAACTGTAGAGGCCAGAAGATTAAATAAAATGACATGTTTAAAAAGATAAAAAGAAATAAATTTCCATTTCCCCCCAAATTCTATATCCAGTGAAAATATCATTCAAAAATACAGGTGAAAGTAAGACATTTTCAGTTACATGAAAGTTGAGAGAATTTGTTGATAGCAAACCACTCTACTGTAAGTAAATAGAGAATTTAATGAGGCTGAATGTAAATTTTACAAAAAATACCTAGAAAAAAACTAGATTAAAAAGTGGTTAAAATTTTGAAATATTTGTTCTAGTTCTGTGAAGTAGAAGGCCCCACAAAGCAACAGAGATACTGAGAAAAAAAGAGCAAAATTGGAGAAGACAAGCTACCTAATTTCAAACTATACTATAAAGTCATAGTAATCAAAACAGCATGGTACAGGCATAAAAACAAACACATAGATCAATGGAACAGAATAGAAGAGCCCAGAAATAAACTTATATCTTTGTAGTCAATTAATATTTGACAAAGGAAACAAGCATATATGGTGGGCTAAAGATAGTTTATTCAGTAAATGGTGTGTGGAAAATTGGACAGACATGTGCAAAAGAATGAAACTAGGCCACCTTCTTATACTACACACAAGAATAAATTCAAAATGGAATAAAGACTTAAATGTTATAACAGAAACCATAAAAATCCTAGAAGAAAACATAGCAGTAAAACTTTAGACATTGTTGCAATATTTTATCTGATATATCTTTTCAGGCTAGTGAAACAAAAGAAAAGAAATGAAATTACATCAAACTAAAAAGTTTTTGCACAGCAAAAGCAACTATGAATAAAAAAAACAACATGCAGAATGGGAGAACACATTCACTGATACATCTGATAAGGGATAATTTTTGGATAATATCCAAAATTTACAAAAATTTTTGGGTAATATCAAAAATTATAAAACTCAGAACCAAAAAAACAAACAATCCAATTAAAAATGGGCAAAGGACCTGAATAGACACTTTTCCAAAGGGGACATACAGAGGGCCAATAGACAAATGAAAAGATGCTCAATAGCACCAGTCATCAGACAGCTGCAAATTAAAACTACAGCAAGATATCACCTCATACCTGTCAGAATGAATATTATCAATAAGTGAATAAACAGCAAGTGCTGGTGAGGAAGTGGAGAAAGGAGAACACTTTTTCACTGTTGGTGGGAATAAAGATTGGTGCAAAATGGATCTGCCTTTTGACCCAGCAATCCCACTTCTGGGAATATAGCTAAAGAAACCCAAAACACTAAATCAAAAGAACATAAACACTCTTATGTTCACTGCAGCATTGTTTACAATCACTAAAATATAAAAGCAACCCAAGTGTCCATTAGTAGATGAGTGGATAAAACAACTATGGGACATTTACACAATAGAATACTACTCAGTCATACAAAAGAAGAAAACTTTACCCTTTGCGAGAGCATGGATGGACCTGGAGAACATTATGCTAAGTGAAATAAGCCAGTCAGAGAAAGACAAACACCATATGATTTCACTGGTACATGCAATGTAAAATAACTGAAATAACAAATTGAAATAACATGCAAAATACAGACAGACTAACAGCAAGATGACGGGTATCGTGGGGATGGGTTGGGGATGGAGGGATCAAGAAAGAAGAAAAAAGTACTCATGGACATGGACAACAGTGAGGTGTTTGTGGGAGTCAGGTGGGTCCAAGGGGGAAAATGGTAATGGAAAAATACAATAAAAAAGGAGTTAATACTAAACATGGAACATAAGTGGGAAATAACTGACTACTTTTTGTCTGTTAAATAATATAAAAACAAATTACTATTTAAAACACAAAATAATGCCATTGTAATCCATGTTTGTACTATTTGTAAAAGTGAAATACACAACATTAATACCTAATGCTTGGGGAATAATGCATTTAACTCTAATGTTGAAAGATTCATATATTTTAAACTGTGGTTATGAAGTAATATGATAACTTTAAGATAAATAGAAGATGTACTTTATGATTCCTAGAGCAACCAATAAAATATAATAAAAATATATTTGACTAAAAATCCATGCAGCGAATAAAATTTATCCAAAAATAATAGAATAACCCAAAAGAAGGCAAGAAAAAAAAAGAAGAACAAAAATGAGATGGGGAAAACAAGCACAAAGCAAGTATTTAGACTTGAATAAAAGATATCAATAGCTATGCTAACTACTGAACTTAATTTTTTGATTTAAAAAATTGCACACAATAAAATAAAGACCATAGAATTTCTGAAAAAGATGCACTTTATTTTTTTTATAATTTTTAAGAGATTTTATTTCTTTATCTTTAGAGGGGGATATCAATGTATGGTTACCACTTGTGTGTCCCCTCCTGGGATCTAGCCTGCAACCCAGGCATGTGCCCTAACTGGGAATCGAATCACTATCCTTTGGTTTGCAGGCCCACGCTCAATCCACTGAGCTACACCAGCCAGGTCAAAAAGATGCACTTTAAATATAAAACACATAAGGTGAAGATAAAAGTGTAGGAAAAGATAGAATGTGCCAAAATAACTAGATATAATATGCCATAATATGCCAAAATATAATATAATATGCCAAAATATAATATAATATAATATGTCAAAATAACTAGATATAATATGCCATAAAATAGCTAGGATAGCAATATGAATATTAAAGAAATTATATGACAAGAAATATCACAGATAAAAAGGTGATTTTATATTTATAGAAGTTGGTTTTATTTTTTCTTTTTTTATTATTGTTCAACTACAGTTGTCTCCATTTCATCCCTCCCAAAATCCCCCACTCAACCCATCCCCACCCACCCTTGAACCTATCCTGTTTGGCTTTGTCCATGTGTCCTTTATATATGTTCCTTGACGGACTTTCCCCAATTTTTCCCCATTATCCTTTTCCCCACTCACCTCTGGTTACTGTCAGTTTGTTCTTTTGATCAACAGGAAAACATAAAATCCCAAATATGTCCACAGCTAAGAACAGAACTTCAAAATAGATTAACAAAAATTGATGGCACTAAATCTCTGCAT
>PVKM010000474.1:30836-107168 GCA_004027735.1 Carollia perspicillata | reverse complement strand
TTGAGTTGGTCCCGTGGGAAAAAAGCAGGGGAGATGAGTGTTTGGAGAAGGAGAGGCTAGGGTGCTACCCATCTCTACCACAGCTCCCATTCCCACTCTGCCTCCTCACTGTCTTGCTGGCAGTGGTCACCTGGCTGTCCCCTTTCCCAAGGCTCCAAGCTCTCTCTGGACTTAGGTAACAGTGGTCCCCGACTCCCTTAACACCCCTCCATCATTAGTCATGTCATGAAACCCTTTTCAGTCAACGCCATAAATGGATCAGCAGTATCCTGCCAGAACCTTGACAGCTTGCTGCACAGAGTAACAAGAAGTCTGCAGATTTCTGTGAATACTGGTATAAAGCCACCAACTGGCAAATGGAGTCCTGTGCCATCCAGAACAGATCCTAGCCAGGGCCAGGTCAGGTCTTGCACAATTCGAGTCTGCTTCTGAGCACACTCTGCCTGCCCTGTTGGGAGGGGCTACCTGCCGTGGACCTGGGCATCCTGTGAGTTCTTCCTGGGTGTGCACAGGATTCAACGCCCTCCCTGGCCACTCTTGAACCTGGCGAGTTGGATGAGATAGCATCTCTCTCCAGGACAACGAGCAGCTTTGCTAACCACTGGCTATAAATACAGCAGCAGGTTCCCGAGCTCAGGGTTCCTCACCTGCACACAAACCAATGGGACTGAGGACCCAAAGGGAACTGACATGAATACAACTGTCCTGCTGCTTGTAGGGCTGAGTCTGCCCCAGGAGTCTCGCATCTTCTGCGGAATCCATGAAATAGGAACAGGCTCATCGATGAATTTGGAAGAGGGGTAAAATCTCAAATCCGGACATCCTCATCCACAACACTGCAGCCACACCAGCCTCCTCCTTGCCGTTCCTCAGGCGCCCGGCCGAGTCCTGTCCTCAGGACTTTGTCCTTTCTGCTCCCTTCCCACAGTGTGCTCAGGCCCCAGGTCTTCAGGGGGCGGGCTCCGCCTTTCTCAGGCCTCAGATGTCTGTCATCTCCTCAGAGAGGCTTCCCACCCAAGCTCACTCCGCCCCGTCACCCACTTTATTTTCTTCTTTACATTTTATTTTAATTTTATTGTTGTTCAAGTACAGTTTTCTGCCCTTTCCCCCATCCCATTCTTCACACTTCTTACGACCTCACATTCTCTCTCAGTTGACTTTAACGACTACCTTTCCTCCATTACAATGTGAGCGCCAGGAGAAATGGGGTCTTTGGGTCTGTTCTCTATGTTCCTCGAACTTAGTACAGTTCCTGGGTCAGGGAAGAAGCGGATATTTGATGAATAAGCAAATGACCAAATGCATAAGTGAGTTTTTACAATGTTACCCTTTCTTGTGTGATATCACACACTCTTTAATTTTCAAGTGCCCCATCTGTACAATGGGGTTAAGAAAAAATCTGCTTGTGTCAGATTTATATGTCATATCATATAATTGTGCATTTGTATATAACACATTTCATCTTATATGTTATATATAACTAAATGAGATAACATAAAACTATGAAAACTATAAAGTGTAATGTCATTCCTACAAAATGCAAGGTTCCGTTTTAACGTAAATGAACATATTTGGGGTCCACTTTAATATTTTCTGCTCTGTAGCATCATTTTGAGAGATCATATAATAGTCACTAGGTTCAGGCTGAACTCAAACAGAGGGTGCTGGAAAAGTGAAGACGTGAGAGAGGCATTTCTCAACACATCCAGTCTTAAGTCATAACACATCAGTGTCTTCTAACCAAGAAGCACCGCTAAGGGCCCATCCAGTTCTGAGCCACCACAATTATGGAGACATCCTGTGATCCTGCAGAGGTGACAACACTCCTGTGATTTCCAGGCCTTCGCCCTCACTCACGAGGTGGATTCCACCGACCCTGCAGGGCCAGGAAACCCAGGCTCATTGCTGGGTGCTCCATCAGGGTCTGGAAAGTTTGCACTCTCCCCTCCCCCAGGCATGCCTGGCAGTTTGTACTGAGTCTGCAGAGCCTCCTGCAATGCAGGTGATCTACATCCTTAAAGCTACAAAAGAAATCTAATGCGCTCTTATAAGGTGGGAGGGAAAAGGAGGCTTTTTTGCATAGCTCCCCACAAACCGAAGATTTCATTTCGTTGAGGGTCTTGATAGAAGAAATAATGGCACCTTCCTCGGGCTCCTGCCGCTCCCCTCTCACCTTTCCCCAACCCTCCACTATCCAATTCTGTTCCCTGGGGCATCTGCCTGGACTCTCACATGTTTTTGGTGAACCTATCTGTGGATGAGGCAACCTAAAGGTTTGAACACATAGACCATTCCTTAGGAGCCTCATGCAATGCTGAGAGTAATCTCAAAATTTCCAGCACCAGTGACCTTATGAATACAAGGTTTTATGGTCAGACGGAGAAATTGCTGTGAAAATCTGAAGTAAATTTTGTCTAAAATAATCTTGCTTCATCCACTAAATGCCAGTGTTGGAGCATTGAATAAATACTGCCAGGGCACACACTCTGTGCCAGGCCATGTCCAAATGGATAGACACTACTAAAGCAGCATTAAATTACGAATCATACTGTTTTATCCTCCCCCAAAACCCTTAGGGGCAAGCACTATTACTTTCCCATTCTACAGATGAAAAAAAAAACAAAAAAACTGAGCACAATGAAGTTACGTCACCTGCCCAAAGTAGCGCAGATGACAAAGCAGCAGACCTAGGGTCTGACCCAGCCACCCTGGCTTCGGGGACTCTCGGCCACTGTGCCACATGCCACTTAGCTTAAACCCGAAGTGTCTCACTACGTCGACACTCGTGATTCAGCTCCACCAGGGCCTCCGTTTCCCTTGGACACATTCTGACGTGTCTAATATTCGTAACACAGATGGGTTGTCTGGCCAGATCCTCTCCACTCTCTGTCTCATAAGCTGACTTACTAAGTAAGTGTGGGATATGAGAGAGGGATTTTACTGTCACCTGACACTCAGAGGTATTGAAAGCTAGCCTTTCCCAGGGCCCAGAGGAGGCTGCCTGCCATTTATTTTTACCAGAAGAAAACTTACTGTGGATGCCTCAAAAAATGTCCCCAGTGGGTCCAGGCACATGAAACCTGGAACCCAGTGCACCTTCTGGTATGACAGCTCTGTGTCGTAGTGGGACCTTCAGCGAAGGGCATGCCCGCCAGCTCTTCTTGTCGCCCACCTTCCCCGTTCCCGCTCACCAGCACTCAGACCTGCTCGGGCCCAGCCCTGAGGCCTCTCTGACCGGGGACACCCAGTCCCGGTGATGCTGTCTCCTCAGGACAGCTTTGTGCGTGGTCTGAGGCCCCACCATGTGCCTTAGTGGCACTCCTGGTGAAGCGGCCCACATCCAGAACCTGAGTACTACGGTCAGGACTCCTTCTCCCGTGCTGGTGAGCTCAGCTTCCCTCCCTGTGCAGCTCCGCTTATGCCTTGATTCCCATCGCTCAATGATGCAGAGACAACCTGGGCAGGACCTCCATGAAACCCTCCTTACAAAGTCGAGTAGCTGGAAATGCTGTCAATGCGATGCTAGCATTGTGCAAATTTAAATTTAAAATTTCATGCAATAAAAAAAGTGCGATTTTTGAAACAGCACAATTTTAACAATATTAAGAGCTTCACTTTATGCATGAATTTTGTAAGAACATGTACGCTGCCCCCCACCAAATAAACTTTTGTGAAGATTATCTAACACAGCTGACAGGCTTAATAAATTGTAAACACAACTGCCATGGCCTTCCCACATTAGCCTATAGACAGAAACATCCAGCATCCTTTGGCATGAGCTGTGGCCTTGAACTAGAGCAGATCAGAATTCCATAGGGCATCAGGGTGTATCTTTCAATTAAACGAGCAGGATTGTTGTTATACTTTAATAGTTTTGTTCCTGATAACCAATTTAGGTATCATAGCTATGTAGATAATCACAACATACTAAACTGTAGCTTTAATGTGAAATTCAGTATTTCATTTTCTACTTCAACTGTTAAGTATTTTCCAGAGAACAATAATGTGTCCATGTACAAGACAGTGCTTTTGCAGCCTCTGTGACCCTGAACTTAAGTGTTGACTTGATGGTTAATGACGCTTCTGCTAAGTGTGCTGATTGTAAAGAAAGTACTTTCTATTATTCAATAATATGTCCTGTTTAATTGCTCTATTATTGAATAAAAATCCCTAAAGAATTTTCACTTCCAGCAATGGTTTCTGACTTTCTTCTGGTGTCTAGACAATAATGATTGACTGAAATGTCTGGGGACCAACATAAGAAAAGACCTTTAAAATATTTAATATTTGTAGTTATTGGAGTAGGGGGAGGGAAGAGAAAACAACCCAATATTGCAGGTTGGTACTAAGTTTCCAGATCAATACAATTTTGATATATATATCAAATATGATTTAGTTATCAAAAGGCCCAACGATTAATAGTTATATTTGACTGAGATGACAACGGTAGAGTCAAAGGTGAGAAGTGTATAAAGTCCAAATGATTTTCTACAACAATTAAAATTATTTTTTTAAATTTTATTTATTTATCTTTAGAGGGGAAGGGAAGGAGAGAAGGAGAGAAATATCAGTGTATGGTTGCCTCTCATGTGTCCCCCACTGGGAACTGGCCTGCAACCCAGGCATGTGCCCTGACTGGGAATTGAACTGCGATACTTTGGTTCACAGGCCCGCACTCAATCCACTGACCTACACCAGCCAGGGCTTAAAATTTTAAATTTTTAATCTTTATGAACCAAGTTCTAGAAAATTAGATTCTTCCCACACCGGGTCCCAGCCAGCAGTCCTGGAAACTCAGGGCTCAGAAGCCCTGGAAGCCCAGTCATTCCCTCAGCATCCTTGCTCTCAGATACTAGACACCGAGAGGAGGCCGGGCCGGCACCCACACTCCCAGGAGACAGCCCTCCTGCCTCTGAGAGAGCTGGGTCAGAACTGTCACCCCTTGGTACTCACTCGACCCAGCCCTGTAGAACCATGAGAGGACTGTATGCATTAACATTCGCATCATCTAACTTTTAAAACGTCCAGGTAAGTACTGCCCAAATTTTATTTTGATGAATTGAAAGGATATTTCCAAACGAAGGAATCTCTCAATGAATTGACAATATTAAAGTTTCTGTTTAACCTGAAACAGTGTGTGTGTGTGTGTGTGTGTGTGTGTAACATTTGGCCCATTATCCAGCTTGGTAAGCAGATGGTATGTGGTGCATACAGTGGAGAGCCTTGTGTTTCACTCGGTGTTTCGCAACGGAGCTCAGCCTCTGAAGGGATGGACAGAAGCTGTAAAACATCAGGATGAATCACGTCGATTCCAGGATATATTCTGAAAGTTGTAAATTCTCAAAAACCAACATAAATCCTACATAAAAGATTACACTGTTATTTGGTTCATATATTTGTATGCAGGAAAATTCTTAATACCAAGATCTTATGTTGCCGTAAGAGTGCCACATACTCCTCTGCCCCACGATGACCAGAAGTAAATGGGCCGCAGGGTGAACGGGCCTTCTACATCCTCAGCATCGCCAATGCAGCTGAAAGTGCACTTTGCGTATGTCCTGTGTTGGCTGAGTACTGGGTACCCAGTGCCGTCTTCCTTGGACGGCAGTCGCCATTCCTTCTCTCGACAGGAAGTATGAGAGCATATTCACCCGAAATCTTAAGAGCAAGTCACAGGGTCACAGATAGAGTGGGAAGGAATTTAGGAGATAATCTGGCCCAGTCTCCCTCTTGCGGTGATGCAAACACTGCGGCTTAGAGGTAACATAACGGCCCAATATCTCACAGTGGCTAGACAGCAAAGCTGAGGCTCAAAGCCAGAAATATTTTCAGAACAGTCTGTGCTGCTACTGACTGTAGCCACATAGACCTGGATCCTTAGTATGTGTCTTCCTTTTTAAAAACAGTGTATATTCATTCCTGCTAGTGAAGTAAAGTTCTCCTGAGCCCCAACAGAGCTGTGACCTATGTGTGTAGTATCCCTGCATTTACCACTTTAAAAACTCACCACCCACACTAAGACAGAGTTCATTCTTCTCTGCATATCTGTGAAGGGGGGAACACAGCCCTGTGTCTCTTTACCTCGATATTCTCAAATAAACTCAGGCTACCACAAAGGGTACTCTGGCCACTGTCTGCAACTTCACCCACAGCTATATGCTGAATAGAAAAGGGATCAACTACCCACACTTGAAATATTCGCAATTATACACTGTGTCCTATGAGGAGCACCTGGCTGCCCATAGATGCACACACAGGGAAAACCCAGAGGGCTGTGGGCTCCTCCTTGGCTGTGAACCCACCTGCTTAGTGGTGGAACACCGGGGTTCTGAATAGTCAGACCCAATTTAAGCTCGCTGTGCATGTGCAGGAAGAGCCAACATCCTCTCAACCCCCAGACTGCCACGTGCCGGAGATCCTGGAGAAGCCTGGACGGTGAGTTTATTCCCTGCTCTGATGTCTGATGGGGAATGAAAGGTGTGTGCACCAGTGGCCTGGAGTTTAACTGGACACAAATGTCAAGATGAGCACTTGAAGATACTACTGAGTTCAGTCACGCAAGTCAACTTCAAGACGCCAGAAAATCTGAGGACAATGGACGCCATGGCCTGGGACCTGACCCAGGCCACTGCAATGTGCGTTTCAGACGCATGCCCCACCTCTTCCTACATTAGACATTAGACACGCCACTGAGTGTAGGGCTGGTTATGACATTATAGGAGTCTCCACACAGACATGTCAGCAGCATCCAGTTCACTCATGGAATTGCGAACTGTGCATTAGCCGCCAATTTAAATTAATTTTGCTCCTTCAACCATGAAAAATAGTTCTTTGAACAAGAATTCATGATAAATACACATATGTAAAAGACCTTTAATCATAATTATTTCAAATACATAAAACATGGGTTAAGACTCTCAGCCTCATTAATTTCTTATGGTACCAAAGAACACAAATGCTAAATGAGAAAAGTGTAAGTTGTTATTTAAATGTATTATGCATGGCCATCTAGCTCATTAAATGACAAGATTCTTTGCGAATTCCAGGCTACAGAACATTTCTGCACTTCCCAGTGATGGAGCAATGGTTATGCTATTCTTGTTGGAAAGAAATATTTTATATCATTTAGATCTTAAAAAAATACCACCCACAATTAAAACAGCAGAATTAGAATAGTGAAATCATCTTGTAACACCTTGGACTTCATCTTTTAGAGCACTTAACTCTTGTTTTTCCTGCAGAGTCCCAAAGAGCGGGGGTCACATTGCCAAGCCACGGCACATGGTAGGGGTTTAGTAAGTATCAATGAGTAAATGGCTATTGATCCCTTTGGGAAAAACACAGATGAGCCATTGCCATAAACATTTGCCCTGATGTTGTGGGATCCTTTTCCTAGAGACCAAGTCTCTTTCTCCAGGTCTGGAAGTATAACACAAGGAAGGAAAAAACGTTCAATCATAACAGCAGGAAGAAAACAGAATAAAAGAAAAACAAGAATAGGGTAAGCAGCCTCTGGGACAATTTCAAATACACCAACACTTGAATCAAGAGGTGCCAGAAGGAGAAGAGAAAGAGTGAGAAGTTGGAAATCTATTTGAAAAAATAATGAAAGAAAACTTCCCTAATTTGGTGAATGAAATAAACATGCAAGTCCAGGGAGCACAGAGAGTCCCAACCAAGATGGACCCAAAGAAGCCCACGCTGAGATATATCATAATTAAAATGCCAAAGGTTAAAGATAAATAGAGAATCTTAGTAGCAGCAAGAGAAAAGCAGAGAGTTACCTACAAAGGAGTTCCCATAAGACTATCAGCAATTTCTCCAAAGACACTTTGCAGGCTAGACAGGACTGGCAAGAAGTATTCAAAGGGATGAAAAGCAAGGACCTATAACCTAGATTGCTCTATCCAGCACAGATCTCATTTAGAATTGAAGGGCAGATAAAGTGCTTCCCAGACAAGGTAAAGCTAAAGGAGTTCATCATCACCAAGCCCTTATTATATGAAATGTTACAAGGACTTATTTAAGAAAAACAAGAAGATCGAAACTATGAACATTAAAATGGCAATAAATTCACAACTATCAATGATTGAATCTAAAAAACAAACTAAGCAAATAAGCAAAACAGAAACAGCATCATAGATAATGGAGATCACTTGGAGGGTTATGAGTTGGGAGGAGGAAAGGGAGAATGAGAGGAAAGGTGCAGGAATTAAGAAGCACAAATAGATAGTCACAGCATAGACAGGGAATGTTAAGAACAGTATAGGAAATGGAAAAGCCGAAGACCTTATATACATGAACCATGGACATGAACTAAAGGGGGGATTCCTGGAGTGAAAGTGGGGTACTGGGTGGAAGGAAGCAAAGGAGGAAAATTGGGACAACTGCAAGAGCAAAATCAATAAAATATTTTTAAAAAGAGCTGCCCTTGCTGAGATTAGCTTGCTGTGTTCCATCCAGTAAGCACCTCCCTGGCTCCAAGTGGGTGACTTCCACTGACTATGGCAGGCGGGCCGGCAGGCTGAAGACCTGGGGAAAAGTCGATGGGGCAGTTCACATCTGAAGGTGCTCTTCCAGCAGAATTCCTTCTTCAAGGGAGATCAGGCTTTTTCTACTAAAGCTTTCCTTTGATTGGGTGAGGCCCACCCACATTATGCAAGGGAATCTGATTTACTCAAAGCTTACTGATAATTTAATTTAAGAAATACTTCATAAAAGAAAACATTTGAATAATGTTTGACAAAATATCTCGATACTGTGGCCTAGCCAAATTGACACCAAAAATTAACTGTCACACTCACATTATAAAGTTTTCTGGGAGAGTATGGCAATTCCAAAACAGATGCAAAAAAAAAAAAAAAAAAAAGGCTTAAGAGAGTTTGCAAAAGCACCCGGCTTGGGTGTTTACAGTGGCGAGGGGCTCAGGCCAGGGCGAGGTTCCCACACACACGCAGTGGTTTGTGTAGTCTGCACCTCCCTCAAGCACCAACGGAGGTAGCATCAGACCTTCTCTTCATGAGTTCTAAGATGTGGGGTGAAAGGGGAAGAAGGGTAGGTGAAGCTTAAAAGATGTCAGCAATTTCACATTAAAAACAAACAGACTCTGTTATGAAGGAAGTGCAAATTTTCCTCATTGAATAGGCAAGAAAATGTAATAACAGAGGCAGTGAACCAAGGGGAAGAAATATTAACCACAAGGTTTAAGTCCTAATGGCTTAAAACTGCAGACACCTGCCTCTTGAACAAGAAGTCCGTCTGGAGCCACACCACCAGGCACATGGTGGGCGGTGCGGGGGGGGCCGAGATGCCGCAGCACCTGGCACATAGCTGGCAGCACGTTCCTAGGTTTAGAGAGGGGCTCGGCCTTATTCCCCCAACACGTCAGGGATTCTTACTCTCTCCCCATTGGGAGCAAGTTCAAAGGAGCAGCCACCTACAAGCCAGTGTATTTCTAGGTGAGGAAGAATAAGAAATGAAAAGAGTAGAAATGCAGAAAAATAATCTTCACCCAGTGGGATTACCCAGAAAGGTCTCAACTAGTCTCTAATTTTGCCGAGAACCTTTTTGTACTAGACGTTACTTAAAGCGAAATGCCAGTGTTAAATGTTGGTGTCCTCCCTGCCTGGTGTCTAGGGCACCTGAGAGCACTTTGGGCTCCTTTAAGCCATCAGGAGACATCAATTCCACCCTCGAGGGAGCCAGCAGGGTGGTGAACTCAAACAAGCCTCTAAATTAAGTCATGAGTCTTATTTTCCCAGCAAAGCAAGTTCAGAATGTACCATATAATTCTCCAGGCTTGACATACATCCATTAAAGGGGATGCCCAGTGAGTGTGGGATTACAAAAAGAAATTACAGATTTTCTAATAAATGCTTCAAACTGCCAAGGAAATCTGGTTCTCAGGATATTTTTTTCCTTTGTGGCTGAAAATAAACATGTTCATTGCTTTATAGTTTCCTGGAATGATGACATTCTCATGTAATTGCAAATTCTTGTGACAGGCAAACGACTTCTATTGACGGCAGTGACCTGGGAAGCACATTTTGTATAATGGTCCGGGGTGGCCCCTGGCAGTGGACACAAGTAATCATCACAAGGTCTTTTTTGCTAAGAGGGAACCCTTGGTCATGTACTTTCCTATCAGATTACAATGGAAACCTTTGTTCAGTATTAAAAGGTACCTCTCTGAGTTCACAAGAACAGACATTGACAGTAAAACAAAGACTTAACACAGCACTGCCTTCCTTCTTAGTCAAGGCCAACTGAAATATGCATTACTGTATTCAAGTCATAGTTACATGGGGAATAAGTTTTGTAATTTAACTAAATTATCTGAGCAAAAGACTTTATTGATGTTCACTCAAGTAAAATTTCAAGACTAGAAATATGAAGTTGAAGCGAAACATTCTAGAAGACATATCCGTATGCCAAGGAGTCTAAACTTCCCAAATGTACTGGACAATTCCTTAAGGGTTCTTGCCAATTATCTAGGCTTGCAGTAATGATTTCATAGAGAAGATGCTTCTATCACCCACATCCGCACACATAATTCCCATCCATGTTTCTCTCTTGGACCTAACTGACGCTAGAGCCTGGGGCTTCGTTATACGTTAGCAGATCAACTGTTCAAGAGCAGGTTAGCCGGTCCTGCAGCACGTTTGGGATGCAATTCCTCTCCTCTCCTAGCAGGCCCGGCACTTCACTAGCCAGGCCATGTTGTACATCACCGAATTATTGGTCTGGCGGCCTGTGGGCGAGCAGGGTATGTGTTCAGTGAGGTGCACATCGTGCTGCAGAAGACTCTGCACCATGTTCAATCAGGAAGGCCATGCCCTTGGCAGGGAGGAGCGGGACAGCTCTGCAGGCCCCTAGAGCTCAGGTGAACCTGGGGACTCAAGATCATTGAGTGCGTCTTCCCGCATGTTGCCGTTCCAAGTCTCAGGGTCCCACTCTTTCCCAGTCGGGGCCCTAACCTCAGTGTAGCCAACCTCCCAAGGTTGAGAACTGAATCTCTGTTGATGCTTCACTGCCTTTATCCTTAGCCTCTTCTGGCCCTAATTACAGGATATGACAGTGTCATTGTATGCTACTCTGTAGGCCTTTGGGGGGCAAAATTACCCTCAAACTTGTCTTGCTCCATTGTATCAATGGCTCCCAGCAACAGCTATCTAATTCCCAAATCCTTATAGTTAGTCCTCTCACATGCCCGAGACACTGCTCCACCAGCGCATTCTGGTCTACACATACTGATTCCCTGCTCACCACCAGGTCAAGTTTATGAATTGCACCAAACTGTATGCCAGGGACTATCACTATTCCATCTAATGCCAGTGATGGAAGTCCTCACTGCCAACCAGCAGCCTGTGATTCAGCCCCAAAATCCCTGTTGTAGATCGTGTTCTTGGGAAACCATCTCTGAGGCTCTGGGATTGCATGTGGAGATCTTTGGAGGAGTACTCTCAGAAACAATATGTAGAGGAAGCAGGATTAGGCAGAGGGGCTTTAAATGCAATGCAGTTGCAATAGGGGTCTCCGCTGGTCCGCTGGTGAATGGTGGAGCTGGGAAGCTCCCTCAGAGTTGCCCTGACAGAGACAAGGAGGCCGGGGCTTTTTACTACACATCAACCAGTCGTTGCCTCCCTTTGTCTGGGGGCAAGTCCCGGGAAGAAACTCATCTGTGAGCTGTCAGCAACCAGTTGTCCAAGCAGCTGGGAAATGAGGGCTTCTGGAAAGAGGGGTGTGAGTGGCTCACCACAGTGTCCACTACGACATCAGGGAGGGAGCCGTATCCAGAGCATAGTCAGAACACACAGAACTCACATGCCCAGTTAACTGGAATTGCAGGAGAAGTCTGATATTCATTTGAACACAAATAAGAAGAATGAATACTTAACGCTGTTCATTTTAGGGTTTCCCAACTACCTAAAGCAGGGTCAAAGTTCACTGCTCAGCAGTATTAATCCTTTCGTCTTCCCCAACTTGAGTTCTGCATGCTGCTTCCTTCACCACTCGGGCAGAGCATATTCCGGGGTGTTTTCACAGATCTCAGACGTGAATGATTTGCATTATTATGTATCACCACATACCTTTCTTTCCATAAGGGCCTCTGAAATGTTACAGACAAGTTGTAGTGCTTTTATTCAAAATCTGTAGATGTTATTTCAAATTACATTTTTATGAAGTTTCAGGTAGTGATAGCAGCAATTCATGTGACTGGAGTTAGTGCTGCTCAGTCACCAACAGTGCAATGACGACATCCTGAACAGTGCTGTTACACCCGACTTTGGGTTGTGTCACGGCCACCGGTGTGAACACTGTCTCAGTTCTCATCTGGGACAACGGTCTGCCTCCCGCCATGTTTGAAGTCTACAATGCGGAGTCCAGAACCTTGGAAGAGGGTGTCACTTACACCATGTCCCAGTTGCTACATCACTTTTTTTGGCTTTTAAGTTATATTTACATATATTCCCACCAGCCCTAAAGACTGTTTCCGTTTATATTTTTCTGATTTGGCAGTGTCACAGTTTCTCCAGATACTAAAATGTCTAACCAGATTCTGAGGACCACAAAATCATCTAAGCCTCCAATGACAAACCCTAAAATGGCCCTCTCCATGACATCTATTTAATATGCATTTACCATATTTTATCAATTTGAAGGTACATTTCCAGTGTCTTTGAAATCAGGGTATATATTCAAATTGGGGCCAGTGAGATGTCAATCTGAAAACAGTATTGTTGCTGCAACACTGTACTAGTTTTCTGTCGCTGCTGAACAAATTGCAACAAACGTACTACCTTGAAACAATACCAAGTTATCATCTTTACGGAGTTAGAATCCTGGGGTTCCAAGTCTGAAATGGATCCCACTGGGCTCAAGTCTAGGTGTTGCTGGGACTATGTTCCTTTATGGAAGGCCCAGGAAGGAACACACACGGCTTTGCCTTTTCCGGTTTCGAAAAGCTGCCCTCTTTCCTTGGCTCATGGAAATGTTGCCAGGGCAATATGGCTTTAGCCAATCTTTAAACCATTATATTTGCAAATTTATTTTAATTACTCCAGTCTGCACAGCATCTGGCCAGGAACAACAGGTCAAGTTCTCACACTGCATCACTCTGACCTCCTATTCTGCATTTAAGGCCCTTGTGATTAGGTTGTGGCCACATGAATAATCAAAGATAATCTCAACAGTCTTGAGGTTGGCTGATTGGTGACCTTAATTCCACCTGCAACCGTAATTCCCTTTGCACGTAATCTGTGCCCAGGTTCCAGGGATTCGGGTGCAGGTATCTAGGGGGAGGGCGCATTATTCTGCCTACCACACACGTTTATCAAAACTTGCAGAACTGGTGGCAAAAGTTTGGGAGGAAGTCTCAGAGACAGTAGTAAAGCATAAAGCGTACTTTTAAAATATTCTGTGTCTTTATATCACAGAGGATAATAATTTACTTAAAAAAGACATTTGGAATATCAATGACTATATTTTGAAAGTGACTCAGAAAGGTCAGCCTCTGATGTGAAGAAGTTTGGGAACAGCTCATCTAATTTATTTCATGCATCCATTAGACTTTACCTAAGCAAAGGAATAGCATATGATTAAAAACTACATCTGAAGAAGCCTAAAAGCAATCTTTAAGGACAGAATAAAAACTCTTAAGTATTAAGAAGCATTAAATCATTGAGCTATGTAACTGGAAGAAATTTTTCTTTCTTAATGGCAAAAAAAATGTAAGAAAACAGCTTAGAGTGAATTGGCTAAAACACAGTACATTGTCACAGTCAATTAAATTTTTTCATATTTAAATAAACATATAAATTATACAAATATGCAAATACATTTAAATTTTCCAAGGATATAATTTTACTTGTATCATTGTGATGATAGTGCCATTACCACTAAATGCAAAACTGGAATTGTAAGCACTACAAACTTTTATTCCATGCAAGGAATTTGATTCCTGGGTAAGGATAATGGTCAAAACATTATGAAAAGGTAATGTGGACACAAGCTTGCAGATGAGGCTCATAAACACAAGGGCTCTGATGATCATCTATAACAAGGAGAACAAAAACAATGTCTTGAAGACACTAGTTTAAAGGCTTGTTGGTTTTGTCTATCTTTTCAAAGAACCAGCTCCTTCCTGGATTTATTGATCCTTAGAGTTGTTCTTTTAGTCTCTATGTCATTTAATTCTGCTCTGACCTTGGTTATTTTCTTTCTTCGACTTGCTCTGGGCTGTCTTTGTTGTTGTTCCTCCAGTTCTTGTAGGCATAGGGTTAGGTTGTTTATTTGAAATGTTGTCTTTTTCAGGTAGGTTTGTATCGCTATGAACTTCCCTCTCAGGACTGCCTTTGCTGTGTGCCCCCTAAGTTTTGGATTATTGTGAGTTCATTTTCATTTGTTCCCAGAAACTTTTAAATTTCTTCCTTGATCTCCTTCGTAACCCATTCATTGGAAAACACTATGGAAATTCCTCAGAAAACTAAAAATGGAACTGCCTTTTGACCCAGCAATTCCACTGCTAGGATTATATCCCAAGAACCCTGAAACACCATTCCAAAAGAACCAATGCACCCCAATGTTCATAGCAGCACATTTTACAATAGCCAAGAGTTGGAAGCAACCTAGGTGCCCATCAGTAAATGAATGGATCAAAAAACTATGGTACATGTACACAGTGGAATTCTATGCAGCAGAAAGAAAGAAGGAGCTCCTACCCTATGCAACAGCATGGATGGAACTGGAGAGCATTATGCTGAGTGAAATAAGCCAGGCAGTGACAGACAAATACCATATGATCTCACCTTTAACAGGAACCTAATCAATGAAAGAATAAAGCAAACAAAATATAACCAGAGACATTGAAATTAAGAATGAACTGACAGTAACCAGAGGGGAGGTGGGAGGGGGTAATGGGGGGAAAGGGGAGAAGGGTTTTCAGGAACAAGTATAAAGGACACACGGACAAAACCAAGGGAGGGAGGTGGGGATGGCTGGGGTGGTGCGGAGTGGTGGGGGAAAGTAGAGACAAGTGTATTTGAACAACAACAAAAATAATAATAATTTAAAAATATTCAAAAAACAAAAAACATATATTACAGCACAAATAAATAAAATTGGGATACAAAGAAAAAGCTAAAAAGAAAACTAAGACAGTAGCTTATTTTTCTGGCATATAATAAGGAAAGGTCCTGGTAGGAATGTGGCTTTTTCCATATATTTATTTAGGGACCAGGTTCTTTCTAGCTTGTTGCTCAGCCCTCCCCAAGGATCTCTCTGTTTTGGCAAGAGGCAGAGGCTATATATCTGTGCTCTGGAGAAAGGGAAAAGAAAGAAGAATTCCTGGGAAAGGGATTTTTTAAGTAGAAATTTTGACTGGGCATACTTTATGAACAGAATATAATAAAATTAAGAGAAAATAATTAAAAAATGACCAAAATCACCTTAACAACTTGGAAATCTAAAAAATACTCTCTTAAATAAACTCTGAATATTAAAAAGAGAAATTAGGAACTCTTTAGATAATAAAAACCTGTGAGATACAGCAAGATCTTTGCAGAGGAAAATTTATTGCCTTAAATTATGTGTTTTTACAGGAAAAAGTCTAAAAATAAAAGAATTGAGTGGTCCTTATTAAAAAAAAAAACTGTGAAAATAGCCATAAAATAAACCTAAAGAAACTATAAATTATAAAAATACTATATGTACCTTCATCAAAAACAAATTTGAAAATCTAGAGAAAACAGATGATTTCCTAACGGAATATAAATCACCAAAATCGACGTAAAAAAAAGTGAAATTTGAATATGGTAATTACCACAGAAAAGTGGTATCATTTTGAAAAAGTCACCAGAGCAATATGGTTTCATCTAGTTTTGAAACAGTTATAGTTGCAAACGTATTCAAATTATTCCAGACTATAGCAAAAAATGGAAGGTTGTGGAGTTTATTTCATAAAGAGGCATAACCTTAATATAAAAACCTATTAACAAGAGTAATACAAGATTTTTTTAACTATGTGTCAACTTCACTATGAATATACATACAATTCTAAATATAGTATTAGCAAAAATAGAATCAATGTGCCAAAGTAGTAGTTAATATGACTGAAGGTGATATATTCAAGGAATGCAAAGTGGTTTAATAGTAGTAGATTTATCATATTAAAGGAAAATTATGAAAAATATTAATAAATGCCAAATGCTATGGGATATGATTTAACAGTCATCGCCAATTATAAAAACCCTAAGAAACAAAAGAAACATACAACACAGAGTGTTTATTAAATAAAAAACAAGAGCATATATTATCCTAAATGGTAAATAATTGCAACCATCTTGACCAAAATTAGAAACTTGACAGATATGCTCAGTATCTTCATTATTATTTAATACTGTCTTGGGGATTTTTGAAGAAAATAAAACAACTGGCATAGAAAATTGAAGATATTGTATAAAACTATGTATTTTGTTGGTAATATAAATGCACAACCAGGAAGCTTTTGAGAAATCCAAGTGAAAAAACAGCCTTTAGAATTAACAAAATTGGTAAGATGGCTGGATATAAGATAAATATCTAAATATCAATCTATTTTCTCCATTCAGGCACATGGAAATAAAAAATGTTATATTTACAGTAGCAATGATAAGATACTAAGAATAAATTTTCCAAGAAAGACACAGGACATTAAGACTACGGCAAGATTTCAGATAAGGTCTGACTAGTGGTTCCATTCGAGTCTCTTTGTTGATAAGACTTAACTTCATTAAAATGTCAATTATATAAATACATTCCATTCTAACTAGAATTTCAACAGGGCTTTGTTTGGGGGAAGTAGGAAAAGGGGCTAGATGATTTTATGTTAAAGTATTTTCAAAGGGCTTTGTAAAAAAGATTTTTAAGTTGTATGTAGCATAAAACACCTAAAAGACAAAAGACAAATGATGGATATAGAAAAACAGGTTTGCATCAGCTGTAATATACAAAGAGATGTCACAATTTGATTTTTAAAAAGTAAAAAATCTAATAAATGGACAAGGACCTAAACAGGCAATTCTTAAATATAATTTTTAAATAAACATATTCTCTAAACTCATCCAAATTGCCAACCAACAGATTCACAATAGGAAAATGCAAATTAAAATAATAATGACGAGGAAGGTGCACCAGGGTGCGTGGAGAGGGAGGAAGACGAGAGAGAGCAGGACGGGGCCTGGCAAGAGTGAGTAGATGGAAAGTGAATTTAAAAAATCTTTACAAAAATAGACTTGTGGTCAAGATGAAGGCATAGGTAAACACACCTCAAGGCTGCACATGACTGTAGCAAAAAATACAACAGACTACAAAACAAAGATCACCCAGAACTGTCAAAAAGTCAACCTGTGTGGAAGTCTGACAACCAAGGATTTAAAGAAGCCACACCTGTCCAGACAGGTACGAGGGGCAGAGACACTGAGAGGTGCGGAGATGCATGGAGATGCAAAGTGGTGCAGAGAGGCACGGAAACGGGAACTGGTGGTCCCACATCCACATGGGGTGGATGAAAAATGGGAGGGATACCTCAAAAGGGAGGGATACCAGCCCCAGTCCAGGCCACTCAGCCCAGGGTTCCAGCACCAGGAAGGTAAGTCCCCATAACTTCTGGCTGTAAAAACCAGTGGGGGTTAGAGCAGCGGAAAAAAACTGAGGGAGTCTCAAGAGACTCCTCTTAAAGGGACCCCAACAGACTTAGGACTCACACCAACCCACATCCTCTATAACTGGACACCAAGACAACAGCCGGAAGGGCACCAGAAGCATTAGGGGAGAAAGCGAAGTATGAGTACCTAGAGATAGCTTCCTCCTGTGCAAAATTCCAGAGGCCGGGCAGCAGCATTGTCCTCTCTCTGAGCCCTCCCCCTCACAGAGCAACAGAGCTAGTGACATGGGTTGCCTGCCCTGGTGATTACCTAAGGCTCCACCCCATACAACTGAACAGGTACGCTTTTCTACAATAGGCCACACTACTAAGACAGGGAGTCAAAGCAGCTCCACCTAATGCATAGAAATAAACACAGGGAGGCTGCCAAAATGAGGAGACCAAGAAATATGGCCCACATGAAAGAACAGATCAAAACTCCAGAAAAAGAACTAAGTGACAAAGAGATAGACAACCTATCAGATACAGAGTTCAAAACACTGGTAATCAGGATGTTCACAGAAATGATTGAGTATGGGTGCAAAATAAAGGCAGAAATGAAGTAAAATAAAATGAAATAAAGTGAAATAAAGCAAAATAGACCAACAGTGAAGGGAAGGAAACCAAGACTCAAATCGATAATTTGGAACAAAAGAAAGAAAGAAACATTCCTTTATTTGAATGAAGAAACAAGAATTCAAAAAAGTGAGAGGCTTAGGAACCTCTGGGGCAACTTTAAATGTTCCAATATCCAAATCATAGGGGTGCCAAAAAAGGAAGAGAAGGAGCAAGAAATTGGGAACTTATTTGAAAAAACAAAGAAAGAAAACTTCCCCAATCTGGTAAAGGAAACAAACATATAACTCCAGGAAGCTCAGAGAGTTCCAAACATGTTGCACCCAAAGAAGAACACACGAAGGCACATCATAATTATATTACCCAAGATTAAAATGGAGAGAATTCTAGAAGCAGCAAGAGGTAAGGGGACAGTCACCTACAAAGGAGTTCCCATCACACTGTCAGCTGATTTCTCAAAAGAGACTTTACAGGCAAGAAGGGGCTGGAAAGAAGTATTCAAAGTCATGAAAGGCAAGGACCTACATCCAAGACTGCTCTATCCAGCAAAGCTTTCATTTAGAATGGAAGGGCAGATAAAGTGCTTCCCAAACAAGGTCAAGTTAAAGGAGTTCATCATCACCAAGCCTTTAGTACATGAAATGTTAAAATGATTCTTAGATGAAATGTTTTTAGTCTAAGAAAAAGAAGATAAAAACTGAACATTAAAATGACAACAAACTCACAACCATCTACTGGACTTAAAAAAACAAAAACAAACTAAGCAAACAAGTAGAACAGGAACAGAATCACAGAAATGGAGATCACATGGAGTGTTATCAGTGGAGAATGGAAGCGGGGAGAATAAGGGAAAAGGTACAGAGAATGAGAAGCGTAATTGGTAGGTACAAAATAGACAGGGGGAGGTTAAGGATAGTGTGGGAAACAGAGAAGCCAGAGAACTAATATGTACGACCCATGGACATGAATTAAGGGAAGGAACGCTGGTAGGAGAGGGGGTTCAGGGCAGAGGTGGACAAAGGGGAGTAAAAAGAATGAGACAACTGTAATAGCATAACCAATAAAATATACTTTTAAATGTTTTAAAAAACTAAAGAGAATTATAACACTTATTAACTGCAGGGGCACATGTAAGAAACACTCATGAATATTGAGAGGTATGAATGTAATGTGTTTTAGTCCATTTGGAAAGTAACATGTTAACTTCCATAAAAATTTAAACTATATAACATTCTTTTTGACCCTGCAATCCCAATTTCTTGGAACACATCCCACAGAAATAAAATGACCATCAGTAAGTCAGGACACATGTATAATAAAGTTTATTGAAGCACCACTCACAGTAGAAAAATAGGAACAAAGTGGTTGAATAAATTATGGCCCATTCACAATAGAAATATTAAATAGCCATTAAAAATATATAACTAGTATATATCAATTAATTTGGAAGGGTTTCCATAAAATCCTGCTTTATTCTTGCATGTGCATATATAGGTCTGTACATAATTATATGAAAATGGTGGAAAAATGAAAGGCGACATAGCATTTGTTAACATAGTTTATTAGAATGAGAAGAAAAGGGATGTGGGAACCCAGCATTCCTTTTCTGGGAGAAAGAGAAAAAGAGAAAAATTATACACTTATGTAGAGTTTTAAGCCTATACGTGGGTGTACAATTTTAAAAAAACAGGAAAATTGAAATGTCACCTATTAGATTGTGATTGAAAAACCATGCAACTGAATCAAGACCCAGGGGAAAGACAACATTGTAAAGCACCACAGTTTAGTCACTATGGCAACTTGCAAAGTATTTTTGCAGAGCTGTTCTCACAGCTCCCACACGTACAATCAAAACAAATATGCTAAACACTAAAATTTAAAGAGAATTGGTCATTTTATGTGTTGTATTAACACATTTAATAGTGTCATTGTACATAATATGAAATTTATGTTAAATCCATATAAAATTATACGGTCAAGTCCATTTATTTTTGTTTACTTTGATGACTGTAGTTTTCAAAGGACTAATAATAGAAAGAAAAATTTTTGATGCTACAGTACAAGGTGAAGAGGGAGACTACAAGCAAATATAAGGTATCCTTCTCAAACAAGTAGGTACGCATATGTATGTATATATGTGGGTATATTTTATATATTATATGTGATACTATATTTGTATATACTGTCAACTTTTAAAAAATCACATCACTTATGTGAGTTAATTTCAATAGAAGACAATTACAGATAAAAATGTTTTCCATGATGAATTTTGCCTTTTTTCCTCATACAATTTTATGTGTAAAACCATACTTCATTATGAATTTTGTTGAGAAAGAAAAACCTAGAAATAACTTAAAAATGGTTGAAGATGCAATTTTTGAAAAATAATTTTTCTGTTATACTTGACGATTGTTACCAATTTTCACAAATCCTTGAAATATGAAGTCCCAAAGCAATTGTACAAGAATGTCTTACAAAGTAGTAGATCTTTTGGTAAATTTAGAAATAATTGATACTAGATTTTAAAATACAATGAATATTATTTCTCACGAGAGACTTAATTCTAGACAACTGAATTGGCTGTTCCCTTTGTCTGAAAGTCCCTGGCTCATTCTTCAAATTTTACCTCCTCTCTGAAGAAGTTTTCTTCCTCCATCAGAGAATTATTTTGTTCTTACGATCTACTTGCCACCGGGGCTATAATGGGTGGTTTGCATATTCTTTTCCCTACTTGGCTGTGAGCTCCTTGAGGGTGAAGACCAAGGCCATCCTTTCTGCACCTCCGATCTGACCACATACATGCCTCTCCACGGTCCAGCCATGCATCGCTTACTTCCCATTTCTGCACTCTTGCTCACGTTCTCACTCTTTAATATTCGCACCCTTCTCAGTAGTCTGTTTCCTGCATAAATGATTGTATTTCCCTCCGATAATTCCTTATCTCTACAATCCATTTGTGCCCAGCATACACACTTATCTCCTTCTTGCGTCCACGCATTGTTTCAAATTGCTCTGTAATTCCTCATGTGTGTATATGTCGTATCCAAGGGAAGATCCTAAACGGAAACCATGGGGACTATTTTCTAAATTGTCAAATAGCCTAGTACCAAACCTAAGTAATTTAACCATCAACTCTGGTTAAATTAAGAAACATGTCTTTTCTCCTTCTCTGTGGAGTCTCATTGTAGTCTCAAACATATTAAATTTATAATTTTCTGATTTATATTTAATAGATGGATTGGGGAACTTACACATGAAGACAATGATTTCAAAATGTTTCTGGAATCACACAATGGCTAGAGACAGTCCTTGTTCCTAATTGCTACACTCGTACATATGGAATTAACATCTCCAACTGCCTACAAGTGTACCTATGCCCAAAGTTCCCTTAGAAACATGACGAGACTGTGAGCAATGGATACAATACATGATGTTGAAAAAATAACAAATTAGGCAAGACATGAATAAAGGCTTAATTCTTGTCTAGTCTTCCAGAGAAACTCTGAGAGCTTGTGGTGCAAACTGTCTGGGAATAAATGAGGAAGGGGGACATATACTTGAAAAGCAGCTCACAGAAACATAAAACGCATATCAATGTTTATTGTCAATAGAAAAATAATAAAATCGCCACAAACAAACTAGAGAACAGAAGGGATAAAAGTATTTCGGAGTTTAGTTCAGTGCATTATTCAGCCATTTTGCCCTTGTGAGCCCTGCCACAAAATCTTATCTTCAGAGCTAGGCATCATTCTATTACAATAACAATTAAAATCGTACGCCAATTTTTTGATACAGACATTTTCATTTTAAAAATATAAAGTCCAGTATTTAAAAATTGCATAGAACCCATGAAAGAGGGTCTGCATGACTAATGGACTGATATCCCCTCCTAAACATGTGGCATTGACATCGAGAACTCACGAGCACTCTGACCGAGACCTGAAAGCAGCTATAACGTGAATCTGGTAAAAGAAGCAGAGAGAATTCCTGGGTTGCATTGAATGTCAGCTTCTTTCCAGAGCTAGTGTTTTAACAGATACTCGTTATATGTACACTGCACTTCGTTATCGTTTTTTTCTCTGCAAGGTTAGTTCAAAGTGTAGGACCAAAACCTTGCAGACAGGGGTGACATAAAGAGGAAGATCTGCATCTCTAGTTATCCCACTTAGAGATCGCTTTTCCACACCCTGATGCTCAAAAAAGTCAGTACCCTTGTTGATGTGCCTTAGGAAGAGAGACATCTCTAAGTTCCATCATTGAAAATAACAGACACACTAAAAAATGTAAAATTCCAGATGAATAAGAATGGATATTAATCTTATTAATATTAGCTATATGAGTACAAACTGATAGAAAAGTTGGGAGCTGGCAAATTTTTACTATATATCCAAGCCTGCCTAAAGGAACTGGGTGGCTTTTATTCATAATAGTGGGCTAGCTATATTTGCAGAGAAGAACCAACATTCCCAATCAAGTACACAGGCGTTAAAAAGGCAGAAAGAGAGAGAGCATGCATTGTGGCCAAGGCAAGTATTTCTCATTTGAGGGGAGAAAGGAGTCACGGACCCAAAGGGTCCAACCTTACATGATAATAGCCACGTCTCCATTTCTGTGCGGTGGAGATCTTGCTGTCTTTAACGAAGCCAACCAGAGGTTGGTAACCATTTGCTATTCTTTTTCCAGTAGACAATTCAGCCTCTCTCACCCAGTTAGGAACATTGATATTTGTCACATTTTGAAGCTATTTTAATAATCCATTCATGTGACCATTTTCCCATCTTGAAGGCGGGGCCTTGGGGTCAGACTGACCTGAGGTCACAGGCTGGCTCCACCACTCAAAGCTATGTTGGCCTGAGAAAGTCCCGTAACTTCAGGGGAGCATCAGATTCCTTATCAGAGAAAAGGTCATCCTAAAAATTTCAACCTGGATTTCTGCACAATGCCCAACCCAATCCCTGCCATAAATGGGAGGTGATAAAATTGTTTTTCCAAGATGATATTTATTAGAGAATAAGGGACCCCTGGACCTGAATACTGTTGTAAGGTATCTCTTCCCTACTTGCTACGCTGTGTAAAATATGACTGCTGGACCTAAGGTGGCTAGAGAGGAGGGCTTGCCTGGTTTATTCCAGCTGTCCTCCTGCCTTGATTTCTTCCCCTACCGGCACTCTGTCCTTTGCCCCCATCGTTGCTCAAAAGACATTGTATCAATGAGACCTCCTCTGGCCATTGTTCTCAAAAATGCAAACAGGTCCACCCCACATCCTCCTCGCTCCGCTATATATTTCTGTATGGTACTGAGCACCACCTGGCAAATTTTCTACTTGTTTCTTTGTAGGCAGCCACTAGGAAGCAAGCTCCCTGAGGGCAGGCACCTTGTCTCATTTGCTCCTCCGTCTCTTAGAATGCCAGCTGACCCAGCAGACCCTCAGTCTATACAGTTGTGAGTAAATACTTTTCTGAGAGGAGTACGCTGCCTCCTGCCAGGTAACGATCTGGAAACAGTGGAAGACTGGCGCCTCTCCCCAGTCCCCTGCTGGGTCTCCTCCAAGGAGGAGACCTCTGCTCACTGCCAGGCTGCAAACGACAACACCAAGTCTGAGAGATGCCTGTCCCTCTCCTCTGCCAGCGGGCTGTCTACAACGCATTATCGTTCATCTTTCTTTTACTTGTTTGGGTAAGGGCTTGCTCTCCTAATTTCACATGTTTAAGAAAAAGCACCATGTCCATATAGTTTTCTACTGTGCAGTCTTCTAGGTAATGATCATGCTTTGTGGAAAACAAGCAGCCCTCTTCGTTATGTTCTAGAAATGGTGCGCATGTTGCGAGACAGCTTTGATTTCTCCCAGAGATTTATGTTAAAGATACAAAAGAACATGTGGAGGTGATGATTAAGAATAAATTTTTGTTACTGCCATTTAAAAATATTGTGGATGTTTGTCACAATGACAATAAAAACAATGAATATACCAGGACAATTCAGGAAAAGTAGAATTTTACCTAAATTATTTACAGCAGTTGTTGAAAATTGCTACCTTCCTATGTATCATATTAAATAATAAACTTAAAAATGTCAATAGTAATCAAAATATACTCATTCAATGGACATATCTTCAACTGAAATCTTTAGATTTAAAATACATAAACTGTGTTCCTGAGACCTATACAATTTTATTAACCAATGTCACCTCAATAAATCCAATAAAATATATATAATAAATGTAATATAACATAATACATAAACTGTATTTTTAACACTCTCGAACTGTATACTACTTAAAACTGACTTCACTGAATTACAATTAAGAGTCTACTGACCTGAGTGTTGAGTGCACTTGTTTTGACTTTAAACAATCAGCTCTAGGTCAGTCATTTCTGTTAGTCAATGTCCAGACTGTAATGGATAATTGAAGATTTCAGATCACATACTCAAAACTGATTAACTGTGATTGACACAGTTCATCCTGCTAAAGTCTGAATCAATGGAAAATTTACGCATATTACAAAATTTGTTCATGCAGCGGTTTTCTTTTGTTAAGTATTGTCCTTAAAAAAAATCAGCTTATACCAAAATGCCTCTCCTGGCTCAGAAAACAAGCAGTAAATATTTAATAGCCTTTTAAATGTCTAATCCTTTGCAAAGTAAACTGTGTTAAATTGCAGGAGTATTGCTTTAAGCCCTCATTGACAAACTCGACACTGTGGGATCTAAGTGTTGGCAGTAACACTCTCTCTTCTTTAGCTTCTCAAAAATCTGACCACTAAATATTCCAGAAAAAAAGTAAGCTATAGCGGAATCCTACATTTTATTTTATTAAATATCAGAGTCATAACCACAACTAGGGCAACAGAGCATTATTGATATGTAGTATATATTAATCATAAGCTACAACAATCATTTCTAATGAAAAATATAATATTGAATAGTTACAAAAGGCATGTTTTCAATTCCATTTTCAATCTATGCTCATTAGTAAAAGCAAAGGCTAAATCTTATTTAAGGGGAATGAACTACAACATGCAAAAGGGATGAATCAATAACACTGTAAGTGAAATCCCACAAGATAAGTAAATATTTACTCTAAGAGTACATATAAAGCTACATATTTCACTGTCTGAGTAAGAATACCTGAAATTTCATGCTTTTGAGTGCTTTAATTCTTTTTTTATTTACAAAAAGCCACACATCCAAAATGCTATTTTAAAATCAAAGAAATCTGTTCTGAATCTCATTTCACCATTTAATAGAGCAGCTGAAAAATGACTTAAAGACGTGGCCATATGGTGTGAAAACACAGAATCGAGGGAAGAATGAGACACTGTGAACACGTGCGAAGCCCTGAAAAGAGGCCACTCTGGGCTCGGTCCATGGGAGCTGATGGAGACTGTCTTTTATCGATGACATTTAAGGACACTGACTCACTGGTGTTTTCCAAAACATGAATTCTGCATTTTAAGTGTTTGAGAGATTCAGCTAAGTCTCCTTCCCTCAGCCTGAGACTGTTTGTACGGAAAGACTCCACGGAATAAATTACTGAACTTTCCAGCAAAGCTCAATTGACTGAATGGAGCAGGGAGAGAAAAGCTCCAATCTGGTGGCCACAGAACAGAACTTGGCTTCAGTTTTTCTCGAAGAGTTTACAAGTGGATCATGGGGCATTTAACAGACAGCCTAGGGTTCCAGCCAAGACGGAGGCGTAGGTAGGTAAGCTTCGTCTCCTTGCACAACCAAAAGAAGGAAACAACCAATTTAAAAACAAAAAATAACCAGAACTGCCAGAAAATTGAACTGTAAGGAAGTTCGACAACCAAGGAGTTAAAGAAGAAATATTCATCCAGGCTGGGAGGAGGGGTGGAGATGGGCAGCTGGGGTGGAGACGATGCATGGCAAGGCAGTGGCTGGCAGACACGGCGGTCCCACATTTGTATGTGGACGAACCGGGAGGGACCACTGGGGAGCAAGACAGACCACACAACCCAGGGTTCCAGTGTGGGCAAAAAAAGCCCCAGAACCTCTGGCTGTAAGACCTGTGAGGCTTGTGGTAGCGGGAGAAATTGCCAGTCTCCTAAAAGCCAGGTGAGGGCTGAGTGAATGGCATTGTTCCCTCTCTGAACACTACCCAACACACAGCCCCACAACTCAGAGAAGTGTGCGCCCGCCCTGGCGAATACCTAAGGCTCCTGCCCACCTTACAGTGTTAACAGGTGCGCTGAGACAAAGAAATATGGTCCAAATAAAAGAAGAGACCAAAACTCCAGAAAAAGAACTAAGCAACAAGGAGACAAACCACCTATCAGATGCAGAGTTCAAAACACTGGTAATCAGGATACTTACAGAAATGATTTAGTACAGACTCAAAATAAAGGGAAAAGTGAAGGCTATACAAAGTGAAATAAAGAAAAATATACAAGAAACCAACAGCGCAGGGAAAGAAATCAGGACTCAAATCAACAATCTGGAACTAAAGAAAGAAATAAACATTCCTTTATTTGAATGAAGAAACAAGAATTCAAAAAAAAATGAGGAGAGGCTTAGGAACCTCCGGGACACTTTTAAATGTCCCAACACCAAAATCATAGGAGTGCCAGAAGAAGAAGAAGAAGAGCAAGATATTTAAAACTTATTTGAAAAAATAATGAAAGAAACTTTCCCAATCTGGTGAAGGAAATAAGACATATAAATCTAGGAAGATCAGAGAATCCCAAACAAGTTGCACCCAAAGAGGAACACACCAAAGCACATCATAATTAAACTGCCCAAGATTAAAGATAAAGAGAGAATCCTAAAATCAATAAGAGGAAGAAGAGTTACCTACAAAGGAGTGCCCATAAGACTGTCAGCTGATTTCACAAAAGAAGCCATACAGACAAGAAGGGGGCTGGAAAGAACTATTCGAAAGCATGGAAAGCAAAGACCTATATCCAAGATTACTCTATCCAGCAAAGCTATCATTTAGAATGGAAGGGTGGATAAAGTGCTTTCCAGATAAGGTCAAGTTAAAGGAGTTCGTCATCACCAAGCCCTTATTATATGAAACGTTAAAGGACTTTCCTAAGCAAAAGAAGAAGATCAAAATTATGAACAGTAAAGTGACAACAAACTCACAACCATCAACAATTGAACCTAAAAGAAAACAAAAGCAAACTAAGCAAACAACTAGAACAGGAGAAGAATCACAGAAGTGGAGATCACATGGAGCTTTACCAGTGGGGAGGAGGAGCAGAGAGAACAGGGGAAAACATACAGGGAATGAGAAGCATAAACGGTAGGCACAAAATAGACGGGGGGAGGTTAAGGAGAGTATAGAAATTGCAGAAGCCAAAGAACTTACACGTGCGACCCATGGACATGAACTAAGGTAGGGAGGGATGCTGGAGGGAATGGGGGATACCAGACAGAAGGGAATAAAGGCAAGAGAAAAGAATGGGACAACTGTAATAGCATAGTCAATAAAATACACTTAAAAAAAACCAGACAGCCTAAACTGGGGAGTAACGGCATCAGGACGAGGTGTGAGGCACTCAGACACATACTTTGCCCTCTGCTGACACTGCCATGGGAAGGTAAGAGTCGGTCTTTGCATTCTGGAGTCATCTTATTACCTGTCTTTATGAAGAATTTTGGTATCTCTACCCCATTCCCCCAGCCTCACACATGAGCTGAGCCAGATTTTCTGTTCCCTAGCTCCTTCTTTTGAATGTGCTTTGTCATGTAACTCAGTGTCATGCAACAAAACCTCAGGTCAGCTGAGAATTAAACCATCTTCTCCCTGGAGAGTTGTCTAGTCCTGACCCAATGCTGCACTCTGAGTTCAGTTATCTGCATATTAATTACTTAATTCAACAAAGATTTTCTGATGCCAGGCATTGGAATTACCGAGGTGAGTACAACAGCCTCTGTTCTCAAAAAGCTCACAGTCGAGTGGGGAAAAAACAGCCTGCAGAACTAAATTTATAACAAGTTAGTTACATACTTCAGTCAAGGCATGTAGAGTTTTCAGAAGGGACTTGCAAATTGGGAAAGTGCCACAGGTTCCACTGAGCTAAGTTTGCCCATGTCCACGGAGCAGTTTTAGATGAACCTTCTCAGGAAACACGCAGAGGTTTTAAAGACGTCTGAGGCATTTCCATCATTTCCTGGAGAGAGAAGTGTGGCGCTTCCCACCCATCTTCTCCTCTTCATCACAGCGTGCGGCTGCGGAGGGGAGAGAGCGAGCCGAAGTGGACGGCTCTGAGGCCCACTTGCAGATCGAAGGGCTTGGGCTCCCTGCTCCTCGGCGCTCCCAAACCACTTGGTGACAAGACAACAATAAAGGAGGAACAATGCTAACAATGTTAGGGTTTGCTTACACATTCACAACTGACTGTTGCCCTCAACCATACATGATCCCACAGTTAAATAAAGTCAGTAGCTGTGGAAGCTGGGAAAACCACAACTTAAAGGCTTGGAAGCCCCACACTGGAGCAATGGCATCTCCTTACAAATAGATGACATCCTCATCAGTAGCAAGCACTGAAAACACAACGAGGGACTGTGCGGTAGGAGGGGTGGGCATGGGAGCGAGGAGAGAGATGTTTGCGATGGCTGAGAGGAAATCCTGACCCACCAGCCTGGCACCCCCCAGGTCGCCAGGCCTCCTCTCGGCTCGGGGCTCCCTCCTGCCTGGGGAATCTGGCCCCGTTCCAACGGCACTGCCCTCGTGCGCTACATTGAAAATAAAACAAAGGGTACCATTCATCATATTTTTCAACAACTGGTTTCTTTTCTTAGTTTGGAAGAAAAACTTGGCCATCATAAAGCTAAGTTTTTTTACATTTTTATATATTTTCTTCTCAGTGTCAAAATAAACCGAAAAAGAAAAAAAATGCCCAATGGTAAGAAAAGAAAAATACACAAAACCCTTCAAAGCGCAGTAGGCCACACACTGCCATCCGACTGACACCAAAACGTGGAATGCAACACTCTCAAGTTCTCCCAACCCGAGAGCCCGCTGCCTTCTGCTTCTGTAATATGTGGCTACTTAGGGAAATTCAAATAGGCTCCCAGTGTTAACTATGCTGCATATTTACTTTAATCAAAGTGACATTTGCCAGATGGTGTCATCCAGAAAACCTCATCTGAAATAGGGAGGATAAGAGAACTTGGTTGTACATTCCAGAGAAAATTGGATACAGGTGTTCCCCCACTTTGAGATGACTCAGTTTACAAAAATACGGGACTATGAAACATACACATGTATGGCACGGAAAGGGCCACCACCCTCATCCCCCTGGATACGGATACCTGGTACCTAGAATAAGGACCAAGCTTCCACATGAAGGTGTAAATGCATAAATACCACATCTCTCCATTTTCAGCTGCACACTAACACTCTCGGGGTATTGATTTTCAGCCTAATGTCTTGTGGTTCCCAGACCCTTCCTCTGTGTGGGAGGAAGAAAGTTGAAAAAGAGTTTGAAACCAGAAGCTGCTCTGAGGTGCCTCTGAAGATCAGCAGACCTATACGAACTAATTCAATGACTATACACACTGACCCCTACACTGTAAATAAAACAGCTTCACCCAAGGAGGTTGAAACGTAATTATGGCATTTACTTTAGCAATTAAATAATTGTGAAATTCACTATGAAAGAAAGGACAGACATTATGGAGCACACAGCCTAACCTGGTGGTCTTAACAGAATTTTCCAAGGAAATGATGTGTTGCTCCAGAAACCTGAGATCAATGGGCAAAAGCACGGACTTCAGAAAGGACAGACGCACATAAAAGCCTGGACCTGCAACTTACCAACTGTATGACCTCAAGGAAGTTACTTACCCTGAGCCCAGGTTTCTGCACCTGAACAGCTGGGATATCGATCTCAGATAAAGGGTGTGTGGATTAAATAAGATAATGTATGAGTTAGCACATGGGTTCTGGGAGGCCTGAAATTATAAAATTTTTAGTACCATCTTTAAGAAAAGTAATCATATGGTGATGAATGTTAACTGGACCTATCATGGTGATCATTTTGCAATACATGCAAGAATAAAATCATTACAGTGTACACTTGAAACAAATATGCTGTTGTATCAGTTATGCCCCAAGTGAAAATAAATAAATATATATATAGAAAAAGAAAAAATAAGTTCATAAATAAATTAGATTGAGAAAATAAACCACAACACATTTTTGAAAGTACACAAATACTATCACTATTGTAAATCCTGAAAAATAACCTGATATTTTTATTAATTATTCCCAGAATACTTTTCTACACATTTTCCTTATTTTTATGGCTACATGCTCTTTGATCACCTCCTCAAATGATCACCTACCCAAATGGCAATGACTTGTCATTTTATATAAAGAGAATACAAAGCTAATTCATTCCTCTTTCTAGAATGGTTGATAGAAATCTGTGTTTAATTATTAATGTTTGATATGCAACTTCCCAACATACAACTTCACACAGAGACATACATGCTCTTTGTAGTTATACCAGAGATTCATTCCCTTGGAACATGAATTTTAATCAATTCTATTCCACTTTACTGTCATAAGAATAAATAATCTGGTGTATTTGCAACTGTATACGCTACATCAACACAGACATTCCTTCAGGACAGTGGTTCTGTTTTAGATGGGCATTATTAAGAACTACATCCTTTGTTTACAATTTATGCTACTAATAATTGGAAAGATGCTCCACACACTCCATTCCTCTGGAAACTTGTTTTCCCTCACACTTTATTTCTAGTGCTGGGCCCCAGAGGACACACTCATCTGTGATAATCCTCTGGCCCAGCTTCGTGTGTCACAACACAGTGGGTGAGAGGAGGGTTCCTGGAAGCCAACCCCACCCCGCAAGAGTAGGCAAGTCTTAACTACACATGGAAGTGACCATGAACCACATAAATATATCCCACTAAATCCTAATTATCCCCAGCTTGATTTTCCCTTTAACTGCATCCAGAAACGCCCATAGCCATTCCCAGAACCAGCTACATAATATGCGGGGCCCAGTGGGAATGACAATGGGGACCCTCGTCTTTAACAGTATTCAGAACTTCGGTGGCAGCAGGCCACTGACCCAAGTTCAGGACGCTGTGCCATTGCACAGGCTGCGAGTCCGTGAGGCCGATCCTGGCCACTCCAGTACCACCAGTCATGCAGGGAAGAAAATGAAGAAGTACAAGTAGGAAGAGACAGTAGTGTCTACAGACTGTGGCTAAAATATCCTACATTTGCAAGTTTTGCGAATCACATGACGGTATGAGCTTATTACAAGGGTCTGTCCCAGGCCTTACAAGAGTTTCATGGAAGCGAGGGCACCTGCAGCTTATGTTGCATTTGCATCGTGGTAAATCTGTCCCGCCGAATACAGTAAGCGCTCAATAAATACTTGTGACGAAAGCCTTATCCTCAGGGACGGTCCAGTCCAGACAGCAAGACAAATAAGAGAGCAATAAAACCCTGTCATAACTCAAAGTGTCAAGTCCTAAAAACACAATTGCATAACATGTGGAGATGTCAATTCACAATAAAAGAAATAACCCAAGTGACTCTATACACTCCACCAGCCAGAAGTTCTGGGGTGCTGGCTTGCACAATCCAAATCTCTCCTGGTCCTGGCTGCAGTTTTGGCACCATCTGGTGGCAATTTTCCTTGCTGACTTAAATACTGATGGGGACCATTTTGGGCCCTATGGCTGACTTGGCTTTTTCAAGACAGTGGGACTGATTCCAGGAATCTCCCAATTAGTTGCAGTGAGTTTTGTGGCTCAACCCAGAAAAATTCATCTGGGAGAAATCTGTGGGGATTCGGGCTTCACTTCCCCACTTGTGTCTAAGGGAAGCAGAGTTGTGTCTAAGAGAACAAATACACTGTCCTGCAGAGGAGGCACGGATCGCCCAGGGCAGGAAGCGCTGAAGCTGATGCATCTTCCAGGTACAGGAAAGAATCAATGAGCAATCACTCAGTAGATGATAATTGTCTAAAAGACAGATCAGAAAGACATTTTAAGTGAGGAAAGATTACGGAAGTGTTGGAGAGGCCTAGGGTCTAGGAGAAGTTTCAGGATTCTGAGGTAGGCCAGAGAGAAGGGGAGGGTCAACCAATTAGCTGTCCAACTTCTAATTAGATCACAAGAAACTGGAGACAAAAGCCAACTGGGACTAGGAGGAGAGGCCTGCCATCCTGAGGATGTGGGCCCAAGGGGTGTTTAAGGTTAGGGCGGTGGTAGAAATCTCCAGGATATGCACAGGATATGGTAGCATCAAACTCCTAGCTGACCTAGTAGGCTGAAAGAACTTGGGGAATTTTATTGCTTCATAGTCACCTACTCTATCGGGTTGTTGTGAAAATCACATGCTAGAACCTGACGCTTAGTTGGAATTTAATTAAAAATAGCTACAATTAATGATGTTGAAAGGGTTCACAGAAGACTTCTTTCCTTATATCTTGCTTTTTATCTTCCTTTTATCCACGTAAAACATAGGAGCAGTATCACAAAGGAAGATTAAACTACTAAACATAATTTCAGGGTAGACAGAAAACAATACTTGTCGATTGCCAAAAATTATTTACAAGTGCCAGAAACAAAATAGTTGTATAACAAGGGGCCATCGCTGGACTACATCAGTAACAATGATTCCTCTCCCCGAAGCAGCTTGTCTTCATGAAGATGCAGGTACCTACGGGTTAGGAAACAGTGACAGGTTGCAGACTGGGCTTCCTAAGAACAAGTTAATAGGATGATGCACAAGGTTTGGGAAAGAAGGTTTGAGAAGAAGGTTTGGTTGGCTGGGCTCCTGCCACCAGCTAAATAGCATCATCCACCTGGCGGGTGCAGACGGGTACAGAAGGAAAGATAAGTAAACTATTATAATACTGAAAAGACTGTAATTCTTTAAAGTTTGCAATTATATTAGTCTACCTTTTAAGTGGGGAAAACTCCACCCGATGGCTTACTATACATTCCAGTCTCATGGCAGGCAAGTCGACACTCAGATGCCCTACTTGCTGAACGACGAAGAGCAAGGCTGTGGAAAGGAAGATAGACTAGAACTCGACAGCAAGAAAACACTGAAATGAATAAAATGCTAGTGAGAAGAAAGGCGAGTGACCATCAACGGGCTGTTCCCATTAGTAACTACATCCACACTGAATACACTCTGCCTTATTCTCATCTCCTTCAGTTTAGTCTGCTGATAGGTTTACTTCTGCCAGGATCCAGGAGGGAAAACAGAAAGCATGAAGTATTTGCAAAGAGATAATATTTTTTAAGATTTTTTATTTATTTATCTTTAGAGGGGAAGGGAAGGAGAAAGGGAGAGAGAAATATCAATGTATGGTTGCCTCTCGTGCATCCCCTGCTGGGAACGGCCTGCAACCCAGGCATGTGCCCTGACTGGGAATCGAACCATGATCCTCTGGTTCGCAGGCCCACGCTCAATCCACTGAGCTACACCACTCAGGGCCGAGATAATGTTTTTTTTTTTTTAATTGGCCAACAGTTGCTGGGGAACTAAAAGAACAAGGAGAGAACATGGTGCCCCAAAGACACAACTGCAGGAAGCACCATGCCCGAGGCTGCAGGGACAAGAGAAGGAGGCTGGGTTCTCGGAGCCTAGAAGCTAGAGGAGGGGCCTGGCAGAGCTGGGGCGCAGACCTCTGAGGCGGCAAACTGCCAAGGCTGGTGCTTCTGAGAGGCACAAGGCTAGCTCTGAAAGAGTCAAAAAATAAAAATAAAATAAAAAATTTTTAAACGCTGGAGCCTGGAACCAAGACCCACCGCCAGGTTCACCACCATTGCTCAGGTGGGGCTGCCAGAAACAAGCAGCAAACAGGAAGGAGCAAGCCCTCTCCTCCCCCAGCCTGACGGCCTCCCCACCCAGCACCGACACTGGCAGGGCCTAACGGGGAACCAGCTGGCACAGGAGAAACGGGGTTTGCAGAGGCCCAGAGGCATAAAGCAGTGTGTAGAAGAGTGGGCATGGGGCTGGGGGACAGCAGCTGGACAACGCACACGCTACACAGTCACGAAGAGAAGCTCGTCCCATGTTTAGGTCTCTGGCTCGCATCTTAATTCACAACAAACTAAACTGCCTCAAAACATTTCAAATAGGGACAAAGGAAGTGGCAGAGTAATCCCACATCAGGCTGAGGTCCACCAGAGCCACACTTAGCAGGCTCTTTTCTTACAGCTGAGAGGAGCCATCTAAGAGACTGCTGTTAGTGTCTGAATTGTTCTTACCTATGAAAAATGGGCTCCTTCAAGGCCATGTGCAGGCCTGCTTAAAACAATAAGCTTTTCTAACCCCCGAGCACGACATACTCCCAGAGCACGGTCTGGATGCTTATCAAACAAGTTCCTGGGCCGTTCTCTGAAGTTTCTGGGCAAGTACAAACAACAGAGTCAAATAAATGCCTTTTAAAAGCAAGGCAGCGGAGCACGTACCCTGTCAGTGAGATCCTCGGATCCCCACAGAGTAAACAGTAACATGAGAATATTTATACTAAACAAAACTGTATATCAAGCCTGCATTGGCTCAGCCGGAGGGAATGATAAATTCCTCTCGGATCCCTCACAGAGTGGTCCTTTGTGGACCACGGACGCCACTTCCAAGACAGTACAAACCAATTACAAGCAAGGCTTTTCATTATGTTGAGGAATGAAAATATTGCCCCCCCTTTTTTTTTGTTTTATTTTGCAGTTACATTTTACTTAGCCTGCCCCATTCCCTTTGGTTGGAGTAGTTCTGATGTACTGTTGAGTCGAGCCCAAATTCAGGTTGGAAACAAACGACACCACCCGAACAAAACCAGGAACAGAAGCCCCTGTCACCCTCATAGCCTAGCGTTTTGCTTTCCTTGTCCCTCTTCTAAGAAACTAAAGGTTAAAGTTTCATGTAGGGTCGAGCAGAAACACTGAAAGGTTGATCACATGTAAACTCTCTTTGCCCACATCCATCTGCCTGACTCACAGCCCGCACAAGTCACGGGCGAAGTTATCTGGCAGGAGATGGAGGTTAAACGAGCTATGAAGCCACGTTCCATACAATGTCCACTTTGTGGTCGCATAGAAAAAAATACTGCAGGAACACTGGCAGAAACTGTCGGTTTGCTCCTAAGAGGCCAATACGAGGAAAGGGTAAGTATGAGTCAGGGTATTTCTTAAATTCGTTTTGTCAGATTCTCTCAACCTAATGTGATAATCCTTAGCTGTTATTGATCCACCCCAGCTACTTCTGCCAGCTCAGGCATAGACAGTGTTAACGATACGGTGTCTGTCCGCGGGTCTAACCTGCAGGAACATACTGCTAGCTCAGATTTTCTAAAGAACCATGTTGGAGCAATGGAGGAGGGGAAGAGAGGAAGACAACAGAAAAGGACAGAGAAATTAGAATATGAGCAAGAGGTAAGATGCAATTGTACTCATTTTGAAAGTTCTTTATAATAAAAATAGTAAATTACTGGTTTTTGATCAAAGGCCAAATTGAAGCATCTCTATTTTAAAACCATTAACTAAATCTCCTATGTAGTTCCAAAGTCTATCATAATAGATTAAAATGGGAAAAACAGGTCTTACATGTTTTTTATTTTTAATGGATGTAAGAAATTTGCCAAACCTTTATTTAGAAAGTACGGGCTTAGTGAAATTATCTTATTCAGATGTTTGGTTTTTGTTTTTTTAAACTTTTATGGAATTAATATATACTTTTAAATAATTCATTGTGGTCAAATACACATAATGTAAAATTTACCATTTTAACCATTTTTAAATATAAAGTTCAGTGTCATTAAGTATTCACATTGTTGTGCAACCATCACCACCATCTCCAGAACATTTTTTACCTTTCAGAACTGAAACCCTGTACCCATTAAACAGATACTTGACTTTAAATAGGCCTTGAGCAAAGCCAGAAGTGCGGAATGCCGTGAAAGGAACCTGGGAGAGGCTAATGCGGCTAACTGGCAAACGAATCAAATCCTCTTACAACCCCAAATAACTCGGTGTACGTCGTGCTTTTACCTCTCTCATCCGTTGAATATCGATGCCCGTAACTCTAGAGTAGATATGGAAGGGGTATTAGCAGTATGTTTCCTTTTTATGTTTCAGCTTACAAAGTACTTCCCTCGAGTTCCCCAGAATACAGCTCATGGTGAAGGCGAGAAACCTTTTCTCTCTTTTATAGGTGATGGAATTATGGCCGCAAGGAAGACCAGAGCAAGGACTGGAGCTCAAGGCCGCCAGCCCACTGTCCAGTGCTTGTTCCACGAGGCTACATGGCCTCTGCCAAAGCAGCAACAGAACGAGGTGCTACTGCTTCTCAGTTCTCGCAGCTCTCGCCACAGCAGCAACTGAACTTCCTTGTGCCTGAAAACCAAACCAAGTCCCTCGCGTCTACATCTTTTAGGTATCTATATTGACAGCAAACAGAAAACACCAAAGAAGCATAATTCTGGAACAAAATTAATACAATCAGATTCAAGAGTCAAATGTAAGTGAAACAATATTAGGTTAGATTACTAGATCCTACAAAAATATTGAGTCCAATCTCCTTTTTTATTTTTAATTCCTTAAAATAAATTCCCATTATGTGCTCTTATTTGGAAAGACCACAATCTTTCTTGCTAAACAAAATCAATGAAAAAGTGTATTTCTTTGTGCTTTATGGTTAAAAATTAAAGCAATTTAAATACTAAAGATTTACATAAAATTGCCAAAATCAACAAGTGGCTTCATTCAGTTCACAAGATGACTACGTATTTTCATTTCTTTCAAATAAAATTCTTCCACTGATACTCTTCTCTTTGCTCAAAAGCAATAAATTCCCTAAATTTTCAGAATTTCCATTTAAATTCCAAAAAGGATAAGCCATGCCCAACACCACCATTCCATCTCCCTAGATAAACATTAAAAAATTAGAAAAATTGGGTTTTCAGAGTTATTTCTGGAATAAACAACAGGTCTTCCCAAAAGTGGGAAGGCAAAAATAATCATGCTTTGAAAGAATAGTTTTATTTTATAATTCTTTTCACTTTTAATCACTTAGTACTTGATTTTCTGAAGTATATATTAAAAAATGATGACTTCACAAGTGAAAATTGAATACAGAACTTGGGAATGAAGACTTCGGGGAAACCAAGGGAATCAAATCCAGTTTTGGTTTTGTTCACAGTAATTAACGGTGGTTCAGCAACCATGGCCACGTTACTGAGCCAACTCAGGAAGGCTCCTAATGCACCCGAGTGCATACACTTGACACAGAATGGGTTCTTAGGAAGCTTTAATGGCAACTAGAAATATCACAGGGCATTACGAATGATCTATACAGGCAGACAGGTTATTGGACAAAGAATGTTTCCAATCTTCCAGTACAAAGCTATAAGCAAGGTCTTTGTATCTTCTCCTCATCTTTATTTGCCAAAAAATAATTTTATAATGGTTGATGTTATTCCTTAAAACGTCCATGAATCCTTAAACTGGATCACATAAAAACACCTCCCCGTATCTTCCAGAATTCTCCAATACCTTCCTTTATAGCATATTCAGCACAGTTCTTGCACTCTTGGGGTGTAAATCCAACTAATGCTTTCCCTACAGTACCAATTCCTTGATCACCCGCCAACTTTTTAACTTGAGTTTCTATGTAATGAGGAGACACATAGGAAAAACGGTTGCCAAAGACACTGTAAGCTACGTATCGAGAATCTTCTGAGGTTTCTGTAGCTTCTTGGTCTTCAAAACTCTCTACATTGCACGCTATCTCAATTTTCCCTTCATGGGGAAAAGCCATCGCTTGGACGCCCTTCAGTCCATTTGCATTGGAGCCCCGAATGGCACTGGCAATCTCTTTTCCCAAAGCCAAGTCTTGAGAGTCTATGGTGACATTGCAGTTCATCACATATGAGCTGGCGCCGATACCTAAATCATTGAAAATGTTAATCAACCAAAGCAAAAAACTCCTTCTGAATTTCTATTCTTTAGCCAATTTTAATCTAAGGAGCTAGCTTTACTTGGTTTTACGTTAAAATAATACAGATACCTCTCATTAGCAACTCCAGAATTTTATAAAGGTTTTATATAGAAGGTCTGTCCAGAAGGTATTCAGCCATGTAATATAAAAAATAGAGACATTTATTAAAGAAAATATAGGACACAAGAAACACTGCACATAGGACAATGATGCCTCAGTGTCCTTCAAAGTAGGCACCTTGGGACCTCACACGGTTCTCCCATGTGCCATCAGCTGCCCCGTCATAGTATCCTGAACCTCATTGACAGTCTAAAATCTCTCCCCCTTCAAAGGTGATCTTAGTTCTGGGAAAAGCCAGAAGTCACAGGGTACTAAACATGGACTGGAGGGAGACTGAGTCACCTGGGTGGTTTGATGTTTCACAAAAAAACTCTGCATGAGACGGGATGCATGAGTGAGCACTCTGTCATGATGAAGCTGCCAATCACCACCTGTAGTTTCAGCCTTCTGAATCATCTGAATAGTTTCCACAGAGGAATGTTCAAGCAGAACACAAAATTTGATGCAAATTCCTTGTAATACTCACTCAGTCATTTTGAATGCAACAACCACATACTACATATGCTCACTCAACAGCATCTACCACCCCCACTGACTAGTACAGTGAAGTCATCATTGTTCATGCATGCGCATTCCAGTCCACTCTCCTTGGCTGCCAGGTTACATCCATGTCATGCAAATTGTTCTCATCATTAACAATGGTTGGACTTTTTCCAAACAGACTTCATATATGTATATATGTTTTATAACAGAGCTATTTGAGCTATATGCAGAAACTTTTATCTACTCTGAAAGTAACTGAAGCTGTTTTTTTTCCTACAATAATCGAGAAGAGTTCAGACTTTTCAAAATAGCAACAGAAAAAGGAAAGCACACTACAGTATTGAATATCAACAGCAGCAAAAAGCCTTGGCCTTTCTCTCATTTCCAAGGATTATCTCCACAAGGGCTGGAATTCAGCATCAGGCGTGAGGGTGTAGAAAACCAGAATAAATCACACTCTGTAGCCATCCCTTCCTCTCCAAACACACACCTGTTACCAGGTAACACAACTGTTACCAGTTGGTTAACACCCAATTCAAATGAATCTCAACAAGTCCCTTGGATAGGGATGGAGGTCACTGAACAGTGACAAACAGTCTTAAAACTGGGGAGGGAGAAGACCTCTGTGCCTCGAGAGAATGTGGGCTTGGCAGGGTTTGGAGCACTGCGCACACCTTCTTTGGCGCACCCTGCTGGCGGCACCTCTTTCTATCGCCCCAGCCTCTCCAGGGCCTGGGACTGCCGATGTCACCGAGAGCCCTGTTACTTTAGAGCCCAAGGGCAAATGTCCTTCTTTTTCTTGCCTCAAAAGTGGTGCAGCTCATGTTACATAAATAGCCCTGCTCTAATTATAGTTTACATTATAAGATGAACAACTTGGTTAAATTAGCAATGGTATAAAAAGCTTAGGTTTGCAGTTTCTTCATTTTTGGGGGAACCTTCCATTTCTGAAAGCAAAGTTGACTAGGGATTGATGGGAGACAAAAGGCTGACCTCATCTTCAGCATATGACAATTCCTTCACTACTATTTCAACATTATGTTACTGTCACAGCTCTTTCCTGCTATTTTCAAGCGTATTGCTCATGATGTCAGTATCCTTCTGGGTTCACTTTCCCCTAGACAGCCGTGGTTTGGGGGCTTTTCTGCCTTAGCCTAGGCACTCTCATACTAATGGATGTTTTGCAGAAAATCAGCACATGAAAACCACATTTCATTTGTTCCCACACATGTACACATAATGAAACATTTCAACTCCCGAGGCTGGGCCTCTTTCTACTGGGAATTCTGCAGAAATGAATCAGATTACAGTACTTCTCCATAATGCTGATTTCATAAAAATTAAATTTCCTAACAGTCAATACATCTCTATCTCATAATCTCATACACCAATCACTTACTCTAAATATCTTTGAGAAGTGTATCAGTTTTAACATTTCACAGAGTACATTGGAAAAAAAATTTTTTGTCAATGCTAATGTCATTCATTAATGGAAAACATCCAAGCATGGTTTTTCTCTCTCCTACACCCCTCAACAGGTAATGTTACAAATAGTCCCCTTTTCTCAAATCTGAATACATATGCTCTTCTGATTCCAAAAGTGACCTCATCTTTACCGTCACTCCAACAATCTCACTCAAGTTTTACTGAAGAGTATGAACATATACTGGGTTACAGTAAGCACGAATATTCAAAATACATATTGGGCCTATTGCTGTTTCAGAACTTTGATATGCCCAGTCAAGATTCGGACATTCACATGCAATTTATCAGCTTGAGGGGGCAAATCACACAGACCCAAGGCTCTTCCTCCCGTACTACAATGCCATCGCCCATTCCAACCCTACGGCCACACGGTGTTTCCTGAAGCCCACACCTAGCACATTCGAAGGCACCTTTTACCACACGCACAATGATTGTCCCTTCTTTAGTAGAATTCCCAAAGGTGATCGTTCTTGACAATAAATGAATTCATTGCCTAAGATAAATTATTGAAGATGGACAAAGTTTAGATCTCAAGCCCAGAGCATGAGAGTCTGATAAAGAATATACTTGTCCCAACACTGATGTGCTTAATTTTAAAAATAACCCTATTTTAAAAATGCCTTCAAAAGCATACTTAAAAGTTAATTATTTCTTAGAAAAATAAAATTAAACATCAGAAGTAACTTTTCTCTTTTAAATAAAATAAGAGAACTAAATTAATTAAAATTAACACAGAATTATCATTTTTTCATGTATACCACTGTTATGTGTATTTTAATTCTTCTATCAAACTTTAATTACACAGATTTAATTTGGTTTTTTTTTTGCTGTATCTTATGTAAGCAGTGAATAAACAGAGACAATCAATAAATCTGGGAAGTTTTCTGACCTAATCAGGTAGTAGTTTCCTTCCAGAAGGGTTGTGAGGCCATGACCCATTTTTCCCCCGGGAGAAAGGGTGGGAGGGAAGGAGGGCTGGAGGGATGGAGGTGGGGAAGGGAGTAAAGGAGGGAAAGAAAACTGCTTTCTACCCAAGTGCACGCCTGCCCCACTTCCTGATCTGATCTTTCCCAGTCCCGGCACCAGTACGGTGGTCCAAATCCAATGAATCGAACTCAGCACTTAAAGCCGGTAGTTGCACTGACCTTATTCAAATGCTGAATTTGTTTCTTTGTGCTAATTTAAACTTAGTGAAAATTTTTAAATAAGGAAGATAATTAATCCCAGCAAACTGTATTTCTAGGTAAATGTATAATTAAAGTAATTCCAATTTCTGCTCTAAAATTAGAAACCTGATGTGGAAGCTGATTCCGCAGTTTGGAGTTCCTGCCGCCGGCAGGTTGGCACCCGCTGCTCCGGCGGCGGCAGGATCCCCCGTCTGCGAAACTCAAATTCCGAGTTTATTCCAGTGCAACTGTCACAACGCCCTGAAGCAAGCTAAAAACAAGGAAAAAAATCTTTGGTATGATACCACTTTCCATGTGCTCTTCAATGAAAATTTTATCATTCTAAATATTGGTGTTTACTCCTCATTAAATACTTCTTTTTATCAAAGAGAAAAAGAAACTGAGATCCAGTTCCTATTATTTCACAGGGAAATGCAACAGGCCTGATGTTTTCCTAACAATTCTGTTATTTTCCCGTATGGGAACACTGTATTTATCGTATACTGCACTCTGGCGACTCAGATATTGTAGAGACCTTATGGTGAACTGATATAGATGTAAACTCTTTATGCCAGATTGTTTAAGCAGAAAAAAAAAAAAACCAAACGCACTTAATTAACATCTGATGTGTAGCTTTTGCAAACACAAATGCAATATTTGTGTTTGAGCACTGGCAGTAATGACTGTGAACTATGCTATTAATGTCTGGTTTAAAGATGCTTGTGGTAGGACCACGTCTGGAATAACACAAATAAAAAACTGCATTCAGACAAAACAATAGTGAAGAGCCCATTAGAACAATGAAAAAACAGCACTCAGAAGAAAACACATGTCCCTTTTTTCCTTTTAGATCAAAATTATTCTCAAAAATAGTTCCAAGTACCATCATCTTCAATCAATTAAAGGTGAAGCGATTCTATGTATTTTCCTCCATAGAAAGAGTCTATGGCATCATTTCGGCAGGTCAGAAGTTGCTTAGGGACGTCTTTAGAAATCTACTTGTTATACCACGCTCTTCTTTGGTGGCTATATTAAAAAATGCATGAGCAGAGAGCTGAGGTGGTGTTTTGGGATATTTGGCACTTTGATATCTGATGAGAGAACTTCGAATTTGTAGATTACCTTACGGTTTGAATAAATAGAGAGAGTCTTGGAGACCAATGTGCAACTCCCTCAGTAAATGTGTTTCTACTGAAAACCTGCTGAGTGTCAGGAACCACGTAGGTTGCTGGGCATAAAAACATGAAGAAGGTTAGAATGAGATAAAACCTAGCCTACAAGTGGTCTTTGCTTCAGAGTAACGAAGTCAGCAAGGAATCAGACTTGGAACTCAGGCTCAAAAATACAAAGAGTTATTACACCAAAAGCAATCAGTCATCATTATATATTGGTACTTTAGATTTTTTTTAGAACATGTACTAAAAAGAAACCACAGCCGAACAGGACATTTGATGACTAAAGCCGTAAAACTCAAACGAAATCGCTAAGTCCCATGCTCCCGCGGCAGGAAGAATGCAGGACTCTTTCACGTACGTGGCCAGGTCTATAGAAAGGAAAAGTTAAGCGAGAACCACGTGGCACAGGGCTGGGAGTGGCGACCAGCGATCCGAATTCAAATTCTACCTCTTTGGGACATCGCCCTGGCTCAGCTGTCCTGCTAAACGGCTGTGATGTTTTCTTGCTCTGCAAGAAATTGGGAGCCTCCATTTTTCAACTTTGAAAATCCTTCAGAACAGCTGTAATTTATTGAGAGGCAATTACCGAAGTAGGTACGTGCTAACATTGTGGTGGAATGAAGCTGGTCCAGGGGAAGGGAGCCTCGGATGACTCGCCTGCTCCCACATTTTCCGGAGTAGAGCAGTGCCCTTCACAGTTTGGCACCTAGGTCCTTCGTGTGGCCATTGTAGGCTACATATTTAATTACACGTTGAGACTTTCATTTCCCATCATCCCAACTGGATTTACAATCAAACAGAAAATTATGAAAACAGGTTCCTTTAAACTTAAAAGACTCATTCTAGAACAGGCTATTATTTTTCAAAGACTAAATGGAAGTTTTGATGTGGAGTAAATTGTATTATTCGATGTCAGGAAAAGTGCCTGATGATGCTATACTTCTTATTTACAGAGAGAGAAGTAGTAGGGGGCAGCTTTCAGTAACCCGTTTATTTAAGTAACTAAACAGAAGTCCCTGATTCCAAGATGTACCCATTACCTCCATCTATGATTCCTAAAGTACCATATGAAACTATGGAGTTCAAAGAACTGTCCCTGTATTTTTAAACAATGATGCATATAGTATATGCAGACCATTCATATAACATATCAGCCAGCAGTGTTTAAATTATCCCATAAATGTTTAAGGTTTTTAAATATATATGTATAAAGTATTTATTTATAGGTCTAAAAGTATCAACTATTACTGCTTTGCCCTAATTTATGTTCCCCGCGAGCTGGCCAACTACAACTTTTAAAAGGAATTTGGTTTAAAAGATTTTGTCTGTTTGGCACTGACTGAGAGTGTTAGTCATCTCTGAGCTCACTTTTTTTTTCTCTTCTGTTTATAATATTCGCAGGGAACTTCAAAACAGAAACCTGTTCCTCTGTAAATCTGCTTCCTCTCGGGCACTGTGCAGATTAATTTGTCACTGGGAAGTCAGCTGGAAGTGTCCAGCTGATAGCACAATCATTTCTATTTAATTTTTTCCTTGGGAAAAGAAATAAACAGCAACAATGTGTGGAGGCTTTTCTGTTTTGATGGGAGAAGTGGAAAAACTTGTTGAGAAACACTGATATAACTGAAAAAAGCTAGAAAAATATAAAGCCATTAAATTTTAAAATAAGGGAATTCACCATTGTTGGAAACTAAGTGCATTAAAAAATTAGATGACGAACATTTATATCCTAAAGCCAGAGGTGTTATAAATTCTACCTCAATAGATAGTACTTTAAAAATGAAAGCATTTTTAAGGGAGAATTTGTACAAGTAAGGTAACCTAAGATGCGGGGTGAGGACGTATCTGAAACTTGAATTTCAACCTGGTTTATGAAATACTAGAAACGAATTGTTTATACATAACCCTTCTTCACTAGTCCACCTTGAAACATTTTGTTTTCTTGCCATTAGCATGTGCTTTGAGCCTATTAGATGAAGGGCCTCTAGACGAACAGTTGCCTAACCTTAGCAACTCTTAAAATTTTTATGATTTTTGCATAAACTAAGGCTCCTACCACTTGTCAGGAGATACTATCCAAAAAGACACGTGCAGAAACAGTAGTGCTACTTTTTTCTTCTTATCTTAAATCTTCCATGGAATCCAATCTGAACAAATACATTGAAACACAGCTTTTATAAAACTGGCCAGTGATAAATATTGATAATTATTCTTCAAAGGTCCTGGCTGGAGTCGCTCAGTGGCCTGAGCCCTGGCCAGGGGCCCCGTTAGGGGTGCATGAGAGGCAACTGGTCGATGTCTCTCTCACACATCAATGTTTCTCTCCCTCTCTTTCTCCCTTCCATCTCCTCTCTCTAAATATAAATAAATAGAATCTTTAAAACAATAACTACCCTTCTTCATGAAAGATAATAGAAAATCACAAGCTCAATTTAGAGAAACTGTAAAAATACGTTGGAAGCATTACAAAATTTAAAATGTTTCTCTTATAAATATGTGAGAGTAATAAAACATACGCATATGCATTTTACAATATTGAGATAATACTGGTTATACTACTGTATGTTCTTTGGCCTTGACACTGGCTCCTCCCTCTGCCTGAAGGGCCTGTCTGCATCTCCGCACGGCTGATGGCCTCACTCCCCGTCTGTGCTCCGAAGCTGCCGTCACCGTGAGGCCTGCCTGCCTCGGATCACACCACTTCAAATCTCAATTCGCCCCATCCCAGAAATCGTGACTTTTTTTTTTTGGCTGTGGCACTTATCATTTTTTAACATGCCATGTAATTCATTATTTATTAAGCTTATTTATTGTCTGTCTCCTCACCCCCCCTGCCCAGTGGAATATAAATTCTATTTTGCCCACTGATGATAATGCCTGGTGCATACTAAGTGCTTAACAAATATGTGTTGCATTAATTAACTACAAATTCTCTCTACACTGTATCATATTTTCCAGGTCTCTAACAATTCTTCCACAATGTCATGCTTAATTGCTTGCATAATGGGCTTTCATTTAGGCATGCCATAGTTGATTCAATCATTCTCAAGTATAGAACACCTATAATGTTTCCAGTATTTGCTATTATAAATCAAGCTCTGATAAATATACTTGCACATAAGACCATGTGCCTTTTGTTACTTCTTTAGGATTTATCACTAGAAATGGAAGCCCTGCCAGGCATCTCAGAGCTCTTGATGTACATCCCCAACTCTCTTCCGAGGGCTTTAAACCAACTGACGGTACCATTAGCAGCAAGAATGCCTGTAACTACATCTTTACCTGTCTCAAATATTCTCTTTAAAAGTCCATCTTCAAACATTTTTGTGCCAATTTTGAAGACTTGGCACAAATCTTCAGAGATGCTTTTTGTATAAAGTTCAAGTTCCTCCCAAACACTGACCCGTTCATTCTCACAGCACGGTAACAATGAGAAGTGGGTTTCTTCAGGAGCTTGCCTCACCTAGCTCGAAAGCCAGCTTGGCCATGGTCTAACACCATGGTCCCCATTTCTAATTCCCGTCCACTGACCATAATCTCAGTCACCTGGCACTGCACTGGCTAGGTTCATGGTATAATCCCTTCGGTCTTTAGTGAGGCTCTAATTAGAAACCAGGAACTAGATTTCTGAGAACTGAGTTACAAAACTTACACTTCTACACTTGTGAGACAAATCGTGGAAAAATATGTTAGGTTCAAACTGGCAGGGAACAATTGGTTTCTTCCTTTTTTCCATAACTACATACTGAGACACGCTTATAACCACTTTTTTAAATACTTTCTCTCTACAGAGGAGAAAAAGATGGCCCTTTAGTACTGTGTTTGGCACTTAGTAGACATTATTTCAATGTCACAGTCTCATGAGGGAGGTACAATTATTATCTCCATTTCATAGCCATGGAAACCAAGGCTTCAAATTAAGGAACTCTCAGAGGTCACACAGCCAATAAACAGCAAGGCCAGGATTCAAGCACAGCCCCAAAGCCTGTGATTTTTTCCATGGCACTGCTCTATTTAATTCTAGACACCATTTGTTTAAAGGCAGAATTCTGCACCAGGGGTTAGTAACTGAAGGCTTCGGTGCAACTGCAGCCAAGCTGTGCTGTGAGGAAAGGTGCTTCTTATGCCTGCTCACCTCTTGGGTATCCAGTATTTTTATCACTGCTAAGGTATTAACTTATTAACTAACAAAACATTACCAAACATAGTTGAAGTTGTAACCCCTGCAGAAGATACTTGAGAATAAAAGAATTAAAGCTCAAATAAATGGCACCAGGGTGGTGCAGTGCTGGAAGCGGGGTTGGAGCTTTGGAGAGGGGTGCTGCTGCCTTTTCCTATGGTAAGTCCCCTATGCAGGGGAGTCTGGAGGAGCAGAGAGACTGGAGCTGATGAGATCCAGGGGAAGGGAGAAGACCATTCTGGGTGTGTGTTCCCTCTGTTCTAGAAGCCTGCTCTCTAGAGAAACTTTTCCCCACCTGCCTATAGAACTGATTTCCAGCTGTATGCATCAACTTGACCACACTGGTCAAGTTCTGAGAAACTTTCCTACCAGCTGAAAGTGACCTCTACCCCTCCAGTGTCCCCATCACACCCCAGACACAACCTCACACCCGGCACAGCAGCAGGCCTCCAGGATCCTAGCCCAGGGTCGGGAATTACAGCCACTCTTGTCACTGATGGCTATGCTGCAAGGCTCATTGTGTATCTTGAATATCACTCTGCAAGGGACTTTCATTGACTGTCTGAGGAGGGCTTCTAACCTCTCTGGTCAGCTTATGAAGTCACAGGGGAAAGTCAGAGCTGAGAGAGAGAGAGAGCCTCACTCAACTCATTACGGAGCCCCAACGGTAACCTACATAATACAGGAGGGTTCAGATGAAAGGGATCTTGGGATTCTATTATCAAGTTTAAAAACAAAAGCAGAACAAAACTATACTGAGAACCTGTTAAACCGCATCTTCGGGCAGGTGCGGCTCCCAGGTCAGGTTCCAGAGCACCGAAATCCCTCCTTGCGAACCAGCCCAGCTGCTTCCTTCTCTGGACAAGGGTGCGCCTCTCGGGCAGGTCGGCCTCCCCGAAAAGAAACACGCTGCTGCCCGGAATGTGCAGAACCAGACGCTCAGCAAGGCCTGTGGGCGGTGGGAGATTTTAACAAAATTACGTTGAAATCATCGCAATAAAGGAAAATCAAGCATATAACTTTTTATCGTGGTAAAATATAGTTAACACAAAATTTGCCACTTTAACAATTCTAAGGGTAGAATTCAGTGGCATTAAGTATATTCCCATCATTGTGTCATCACTGAAGCATATAATTCATACTCGTTTTATGCATCAAGGTTTGACCATAATTTTCTTTCCTATGAAGTCAGTCTCATAATAAAAGTTTGCCTTTGTACAAGGAGGTTTAGGATTTCTAAGCCACTACAAATCTCATTTCACAAGGGAAATTACAAATACCTACCTGAAATGTTATTTCCTTGAGTATGAAGAGTGTAGTGTAGTGTCTCTATTACTGAATATCAATTCAATTTTGGTTGCCTTTTTATTGTATGAGAATAATGAGAAATATTTTATTTTCTTGCTTCATTAGAGAACAAAAATTAAGTTTGATTCCTTCCATCATGAGTTTGTGTAGAAGAAATAATGGCAGAGGAGTGTTGTTAAAATACACACAGATTTCTGGTAAGCGGGGACACACCGGCCCAGGGAGGTCCTTCAGACTTCTCAGAATGCAGAACAGTGGAGGCGGCTTGCAGAGGGAAATAAAGTTAGTTAGCCTGGACTGCGTGCTGTGGGCCAGACGTTGTGCTAGATGCTCTCCCTGGTTTATCTAATCTTAATCTCCCCATCTATTCTATGGGTTAGTTTCTTTTCTTTCTTTTTTCTTTACTTCCTTTACTTTTCTATTTCTCACTTTATCTTCCTCTTTTTTCCTTTGGTTTTCCTGAAGTATTTTAAAGCGATTTCTGAAACCAGTGAATGGGAGGAAAGGGGGTGTAGGGGCAGGGGAACAGGTCTAGATATAAAGAGGCAGAAATAATGAACAAAATAAACTAACAAACAAAATAGAACCACAGACATGGAAACATGGAACAGAGTGAATGTGACCAGAGGGGAGGGGGATAATGGTGGAAAAAGGGGAAGGGACTGGATAAAGAGCACGTATGAATGGCCCACGGACGTGGACAACACTGTAGGGACTGAGTGCGGGGGTGGGATGGGCTGAGGAGGGCAAAGGGGGAAAATTGGGACAGCTGTAATAGCATAACAATTTTTAAACGATTAAATAATAACAAAAAAAGAAAACAATTAATGTGCTGTGCGAACCATATGCAGGTCCAGATTTAATGAGCCCATCACAGAAAGACATTTGCCTGGATTATACACTGGGTGTTAGATGGCACCAAAGAATTAGCATTTAATTCATGTAACTCTAAGTCTCAGATTTAGTCAGAATACTTACTAGCAAGCCATTTTATCTGTGATATAAATTCCATATTCAAAAGAGCTTGTTTCGATTTTATTTTCATAATTAATCGATGCAGCAATCATTCTATGTAATTTCAAATGCTCACGTCACGCAAACAAATAGTCCTTTTAAAGAAGATAAAAATTCTGAATACTTCAAGTTCAAGCCTGTGGGAAACGAAGTCCCATCAGTTTCCAGGTAAGCGACATTATTTAAAGCAACAGCTCTGTGTTCATCTCCTGTGAAGCTAAGTCTCCCTTCGACAGTGGAGCCAAGCACTTCCCGAGCAGGGACTTCGTGATGCTCAGCGATTACCAAGAAACTAGAACTACTGAACTAATCCCTGCTGTATAACTGTGCTTTCCCTCCACTGACATTCATTTCTCCCTCTCTTGTGTTTGTGTAGTATGTTACAGCTTTTATTGGCTATAACATCAAATCTAATCTACTTGTATTACATAGTTAATCATGGACTTCTGTTTCTCCATCTAGGTTTCAAGCTCCCTGAACAATTAAGGTTTGTTAAGCTGAATGAATTGAGTTTGGTTCCTGAGCATTTTGCAGATGTTGGGCTCTGCAAAACCTACAAGGGAGAGTAAGGGGGTCACTCTGCTACCAAAATGTGTGCTGGGTTTAACACCAGTGGACCTACAATGTACCTTGGTGAGGAACCATGGGATCAATCTTCCACCATTTTCGTCATGTCTTATGAGCTGTCCTCAGAACAGAAGTCCCATCCACAGCCGTCAAAGACACCTGTGTCGGTGGCTTCCTGAGCCAGTCGGTACTGTCGGAGAGGACAAACATCTGAATTATCTTGTCCCGGAAGAGTATGATGCTCTATGCCACCTTGAAACAGGCAAAGCATAACTCTGCAGCTTTCCTAAATTGTTTTTTATTAAAAAAAAACAATACTTTTTAGTTTTTCTTCCATTTTTGACAAGTTATCCCAACCACTATTTATAATAGTCCTGATCTTTCTATTTTCACTAGACATATTCTGAAAAGGCTGATCTGATGACAATATTTTTTAAATATATTTTAACCTTCATGATTGGCTGGCTTTATTTACTAAACAATGATTTTTAGCCATTTCTATACAGGTATATTTATCATTTTCTGTCAACTTTAGAGTATTCTATGAGTTTGATTATTCCTCTTTGCGAAAGGAGGATCAAAGCAATGAGACATTTCTTTGCGTGATAAGAAGCTTAAGCTTCATATTTTTAACTGAATGTTTTTCTCTGAGCTTGTAACAGACATAGATGTGGCCAAAATATAGTATTTTATTGAGGAGATACAATAAAGTAAGACTACTCTATTGTGAAGACTGTATTTAAGAATCTGCCTTACACTAACACACTTCATGGTATGGAGGTATTGACCTATAGTGGAGCTACAGTGGTAGTTACTATTCTTTTCCCTTCTGCGTTTGTTCTTGTAGGAGTGATTTAGGACTGCTGGTGTGAATGGAGTGAAATTTAGCTGTTACACAGAATCGCATTTCAGCAGCTCAAGGAACATCACTGATAAGGTAATTTTTTTACATTTTTCAAGACAGCCAAAATGCACAACTAGGAAACAACCTCAAACCTGTCATTCCCTTTCCTCTACAACAGATAAATTGTCTTTCCTCTTGCCCACGTACAGTATAAATGGATGGCTTATTTATTCTAAAGCAGAACTCTAATAATACCCCAAAGAATATCAGATCTTTTCATAATTACATAGCAATCAAAAGAATATTTTCAAACCTATCACCTCAGACTCAATACCAAGTAGAGGTAAAAAAGCACAGAATTTCAAAATCAAACTGGGTGCTAGACTGGAAGTCTTACAAGCATCCTCTGGTTTTAGTACAGCTCTCTTAAAATAGCCAAGATTCGTGTTTACTTGATTTTTTTATTTAGTATTTTTTAATGAGAAGAGGGGGAAAAAAATATTCTCTTCCAGAAGTCACAAAAATTTCTCAGATGGTAAAACAGATAGCCCTAAAAGTTTTTGCCTAAATTCATACATATCCCTAAAATAAAGCTGGCCGATTAATCTCGCTACGGTACTTTGAAAAAGAAGACATGTGAAAACACAGTGTAGCACTGTGATGCTGCACTGCCTCTAATTAAGTGCAGACTGGGAAAAAGTTATTCTTAGTTTAGTCTATGGAAGGGGGTGGTGGAAATTTCTCTTTGCAATTCAAAATTATTTTAAAGATAGAGCATTTCTTTTCCAATGTCTTCATTAAACAGAGTCGTTAAGAATTGTCTCCCAACCATCTCCGAAGAGCAAAAAGCTACCCAGTATTCGCCCCATATGCTCGGCTTTGAAGTGTGAAGCTGTGACCATCCCTCTAGTCTCTTAAGCCTCCATCAAAGCCATCTCATTCAGCCCAGCACTGAGAGTGAGAGCACTGGGACCTACCCGCTCCAACACAAACACTGCATTAACAAAGCAACCGCAGTACTCCTCCCCCACGTGGCTAGAACTTGAAGAAATTTTTACCATATGTACTCATGCACGAGATACGAAAATTTATTGTGCTAGAACATCGAGAAGTACATTAAACATGCTGACTAGAACTGGATGTTATTCTAAGGGACTGAAAAAAAAAATAAAACACAGCTGATCTTTATGAAGAAAGAACAGAAATGTTAGGCCAAAAAACAAGATCAAGTGCACTTCCTAAATTGCATTTCTACTGACACATTCTGCGGCCTGTTCTTTCTTGAGGTAGCAGAAAACAGTTTAAGGGGGAAAACCAAACCCTACAGCACATCACTGGATGCTACTGTTTACTCTGTCACCTTTCATTTCTAAAAGACAAATGAGCTTACAAATAGTGATATGCTGACAAAAGCATCTATGATTCAAAAATAACAGGACTTGCTAAAAAAAAGTAATTCCATTTTTGTCACTGAGTTGTCAATTTATCATCAGCATAGTGGTGAAAAATAAAATGCAAGAAAAAAACTTGTTACATATTATGAAAACAAGGTCAGGAGGAAATGATGATAAACACTAGATTAATTTTCATGTAAAATTATTCTCTAAAAATTAGTTTTAAATACTTGTACCTAATAATTTCATTCCTTTCTTTTGGCTCTAGGGAAATTCTTGCATTTGTGCCCAAGAAAGATTATTCGAGAATGTTCGCTGCTGCATTATTTGTAGTATAGAAAAAGGAGAAACTACTAAATGTCCACAAATGGGGAACTACAGAAAATGGAACATACTCATACTATGACGACTTTACAGCAGTCAGGAGTGAACTAGAATGAGACGCAAGACCATGAAGAGATTCCCAAGATATCTTGCTGAATCAAAAAGTTATGGTATTACGACATTTATATTATAAATGCATACAAGTAATACTACACTGGATTTATCAACACACACATATATTGGGCTGGCCAAAAAGTCTGCATGGTTTTTTCCATAAAAGACACATTTTTCATTTTCCCCAATAACTTTACTGATTTGTATATTTTGAGAATATCAGCTATCTCCTGCACGGTAAAATGTTGATTGTTCTCAATTAATGTCTCGATTTGATTACTATCAACTTCAACTGGTTTACCCGACAACGGAGCATCATCCAGCGAGAAATCCCCAGCACGAAACTTCACAAACCACTTTTGACATGTCAATCACTCAGAACATATTTTATTCTATCTACAATATTAAATGGCTACCCAGAAATTTACCAACTTTGATAAGGGTTTTTTTTTATTAAGATTTTATTTATTTATTTTTTAGATAGGGGAAGGGAGGGGGAAAGAGAGAGAGAGATATATCAGTATGTGGTTGCCTCTCACATGGTCCCCACTGGGGACCTGGCCCGCAACCCAGGCATGTGCCCTGACTGGGAATTGAACCTGTGACCCTTTGGTTCACAGCCCATTCTCAATAGACTGAGCTACGCCAGCCAGGGCTGATAAGGTTTTTTTAAATGCACACTGATATGACTGACAGCTGTCACAATGCAATCTAACAAAACTGTTTTGAATGAAGTTAAAGACAGCTAAGCCATCTTACAGAAAAAAAAACAAATGAAATCTTTGGCTAACCCAATATATATAAATAAAATCATGGGGAAAATTTTAAATTCAGTGTGAACCTACTACACTCATACCATAACTTGTCATGGGTTGGTTCCAGAAACCACAAATGGGGAAATAGTACAGGTAAACTTTATCCTTTCCTGTAATGCTTGAAATTAAAAAGAGAGAGAGAGAGAATTAATAAAAATTCCAGGCCAGGTGTAATAAATAAACAATTATGAGAATTCTTTGTTCTACTGCTATCTTGATGCAAAACTATGAGAAAGTTTCTTAATGTTTCTATGTCTAGTTTTCAGCTACAGAATGAAAAAATTCACCTACCCTCTCTCCTCATATAAATATTAGAATTCTGTGCGCCCAAATTTACCATGTACTTTCATAGAGATATAGGAATCCATGAAAATATATGGTAATTAGTAATTTGGGGCATATCATATATATAATATATTCATAACATATATATGTATAATCTTCATATCCAATAATCCTAGAATCTTGTTATTTCCTTTATGAGGTCTGTCCAAAAACAGTCCAACTATTGTTAATATAATGAGAATGGTTTGCACAACATCAATGTAACCTGGCAGCCAAGGAGAGTGGACTGGGATGCACATGTGTGAACAGTGATGACTTCACTGTACTAGTCAGTGGGGGCGGTTGGTGTCATTGAGTGAGCATGTGTACTACATGGCCATCGCTTTCAAAATGACTGAGTAGAGCAATGGATCTGCATTAAATTTTGCACTAAGCTTAAACATTCCCCTATGGAAACTATTCAGGTGATCCAGAAGGCTGCAGTTATGGGCAACTGGGATCGGCAGCCTCATCATGACAACGCACCCACTCACACATCACATCTTGTGCAGTTTTTTGGCAAAACATCAAATAACCCAGGTGACTCAGCCCCTCTATAGTCCAGATTTGGCACCCTTCAATTTCTGGCTTTTCTCGAAACTAAAATGACCTTTGAAAAGAAAGAGATTTCAGACCATCAATGAGATGAGACTCAGGAAAATAAGACAGGATAACTGATGGCAATTAGAAGAACTGTATGAAGTCCTAAGGTACCTACTCTGAAGGAGACTGAAGCATCATTGTCCTGCATACAATTTTTCTTGTATCTTGTATCTTCTTCAATGTCTCTAGACTTCCAGTCAAGATGGTGGTCAAGGCAGATATGGCTTGCCTCTTCACACAGCCACAATAAAATTAAGTAAAATATGGAACAACCATCACTCAGAACTAATAGAAATTGAGTTGAATGGAAGTCTGACAACTATGGAATTAAAGAAACCACATCCATCCAGACTGGTAGGAGGGGCACAGACACAGAAGAGGCTAGTCCCACATCCCTGTGTGGTGTATAAAAATTCAAGAGGGATATCTCAGGAGCAAGGACACCCAGCCCCATACCAGGGCCCCCAGTCCAGGGTTCCAGTGCCAGGAAGATAAGTCCCCACAACTTCTGGCTGCAAAAACCAGTGGGGATTAGGTTGGTGGTAGAAACTTATGGAGTCCCAAGCAGTTCCTCTTAAAGAACCCACACATGGATTCACCTACTCAAACTCACTCCCTCTGGGCTCCAGCACTGGGGAGGGGGCTTGAGGGGAACCAATGGCATGCAGGGGCAGGCTGAGATGTCTGGCATCAAAGAGAGCAGAGGCCATTGTCCCTTTACTGGACCCTCCCCCCACAGAGCCTACAAACTGGTGTAGTTACCTAAGATTCCATCAACTTGGCTAATACTGTCTAATCTGCCTGGGAGATCCCAAAGACTCTGCTCCACCCAACCTATGGGCCCACCCAAACTGCTTTTCTGTATGAATGTCTGGTTTGGGGCCATGCTTCATAACTTCCTAAATACTCTCAATCAGCAGCTGGCCTCAGTGAGCCCTAGGCCCAGAACTAGCAACCTAGATTCATATCTTGGCTTTGCCTGGAAATCTCCAAGCCCAGCACAAGTAGCAGCCATCTCAGATTGCTTTATAACTCAGGATGGCCCTGGGAAAAACACAGGTGGGGGCTGACCTTGGCATGCACCACCTGGAAAATCCCAAGAACAGTGCACCCAGTGGACAGCTATAAACCACTTTGGAGCACCACCACCCTGCCCCTGCACACCTGATCCTCCACAGAGGGTGGAGGTTGGTGATAAGTGGTCACAGCCAAACCTTGCAGCTGACTGGCCTGGGTAAATCCCTCCCATTGATCTGCAAATAGCAACCAAGGCTCAACTACAAGAGGAGAGTGTACTGAGCCCACACAAAGGGTATACCTTGAGTGCCAAGCTTGGGAGATGGAGGATGCTGTGCCATTGGACCCTATAGGGCACCTACTACATCAGGTTACACTAGCAAGACAGGGTGTCAGTCATAACAGCTCTGCCTAGTACATAGAAACAAACACAGGGAAGCTGCCAAAATGAGGAGACAAAGAAACATGACCCAAATGAAAGAGCAGATCAAAACTCAAGAAAAAGCTAAATAAAATGGAGATAAGTAATCTATCAGTTGCAAGGTTCGAAACACTGTTATAAGGATGCTTAAGGAACTTAGTGAGGGCCTCAACAGCATAAAAAAGATCCATTCAGAAACCAAGGAAACACTCATTGAAATAAAGAACAATTTACAGGGAAACAACAGTAGAGTGGATGAAGCTGACAATCAAGTCAATGATTTGGAACACAAGGAAGCAAAAAACAACCATCAGAAGAAGAAGAAGAAAAGAAAATAAAAAAAAACTAGGACAGTGTATCCAGCCTGTGGGACAACGTTAAGCAGTCCAACATTTGCTTCATAGGGTGCCAAAAGAAGAGCAAGAGCAAGACATTGGAAATCTATGTGAAAAAATAATGAAAGGAAACTTCCCTAATTTGGTGAAGGAAATAGACATACACACCCAGGAAGCACAGAGAGTTCCAAACAAGATGAACGCAGAGAGGCCCACTCCAAGACTCATCATAATTAAAATGCCAAAGGTTAAAGACAAAGAGACGGGCGGGGTTGTGGGAGAATGGATGAGAGGTGAGGGGATTAAGAAGTACAAATAGGTAGTTACAGAATAGCAATGGGGATGTAAAATACAGTATAGGAAAAGGAAGAGCCAAAGAACTTACACATGTGACCCACGGACATGAACAAAGGCAGCGGCATTGCCTGAGGAAGGGGGTGCTGCTGGGTGGTGGGAGGGCAAAAACTCAGGACAGCGGTAATAGCATTACCAATAAAATATAATTTAAAAATAAAAATAAATACATAAATCTCTATTTTTCATAGTACATGACTGAGTACCTCCTGGACAGACCTCATGGTATATAATATATACTTCATAGAAATGTATATATGAAGAGCCTGTTCTTTGTAGGGCATATGCTAATATAAATACCACTTTGTACAGACATGATATTATTCATCTGGAGAATTATACTTACCTGGGTGACCTAGCACAATTAACACATTGTATTCAGTCCCTTGTTTAATTCTATCCTATGGTGCTAATTGTTTCAGGTGCAGAAGTCATGGCCCCGGCTTCCTGGGGGGAAGGTACTCTATTACTCTTCTCTGATAGCTACAATAGCACCTACCATATGGAAACATGCACAAATACTTCTTCATTTATCTTCCCAATATTCCTCTGAAATACATACTGGCATACTATATATTATTTTTCAAATCAAGAAGCAATAAGGGAGGAGCTGTCTGCTATAGAACTTAGAATTTTAGGCCTGAAAGCACCTCAGAGACCCCCTGAGCAAGTGGTTTTCAAACATCTTGTCATGTAACCCCTTTCTTAAACAGCACCTTTCGACAGCACCTTGATAATATAAAAGAAAGCAGAGTGACCCACTCTTTTTGTGGTGGAAGGGAATAATGGCCTGGGACCCCAGTCGGCACCCTTCTCCATAAGGCCACAGAGAATCACTAAAAATAGTGACCGCTATTTTCTGGTGGGAGGCAGAGAACTGGGGACGCCACATACAGGCATTACTTCTCATACCTGTCTTCACAGGATAACATCATTCCCCACTGAACAAACACAAAAACAAGGAAGACTGTAAAAGAGACTAAATTTTTTTCTTCAAGTCAGCTGGCAATTAAATGGTGGATCTGGAATATGAATTCAGGTTTATTTACCTCCAGAATGTTTATTTTGCCCATTTACCATTTGGCTTCCCTGCTAGCCACTGGAGGTGATGTAATTGTTTAGTTCACGCTGATCAGTAACTAATGAGCACATACATACATATGTAATGGGTGGGCGGGATTAGGACTGGGCCTGTCACTTCCATATAGAGCTCCCCTCTTGTAAGGACCTCTCATTCTCTTTTAGAGGGGCTATTGGGAAGCTGGGGCTTCCCCAAAGAGTAGCTCAGATAGGACATGGCAAAGCGCTGGGGACAACCAGAAGTCCTTCTGCCGGCCAACGCATCTGCGATGTATAAACAGCCTTCGGTATAAAGCCCACTCCCCACAGCAACGAAGAATTAACCTAACCCTTCCACCCAATCAGTGCTCCCCAAATGGCACACAGATAGTGTGCATGAGCCAGTTTGGTTTCCTTGTGTATGTTCAGCAACCACACATCTTTCCGGCCACTGGCCACGGACAACACTCAGCCACCTCTCAGTAGTCTCGAGCCTGGCCCAGGCTCTCGCCCCTTCCCCCGACTCAAACAGGTCAAGTCCCGCCACGCCTCTTCCCGCAGGTCCTCTCTTCTTTGCCACCTCTCAGTGGATGTCCACGCACCCCATGCCCACCTCATTACATATCCTCTCCCAGAAAAAATGTTTATTGCCCACTACTGACATTCCTCCCACATAGAAAGAGTTCTGCTGGTCTTGTTGGCAGTTCCAGGTTAAGTTGTGTCTCCTCCCCTTAACCCCCACCAAATTCATATGTTGAAGTCATAGCCCCCAGGCTATTTGTGCACTCAGCCTCCACTGGAGAACTTCCTAACGTGACTTTATTTGGGAAGAGGGTCATTGCAGATACTGGTTAAGATAAGGTCATACAGGAGTGAGGTGGGGCCCTAGCCCAATTTGACTGGTGTCCTCATAAAAAGGGGAAATTTGGACACAGACAGTATACAGGGAGAATGCCATGTGAACATAGTGACTCTTCCAAGAAGCCAAAGTGGAACAGATCCTTCCCTCACAGCCCTCAGAGGGAACCAACACTGCTGGCACCCTGATCTTGGACTTCATGTCTCCAGAGCTGTGTTTGTATATAAATGTCTCTTTTGAAACCACCTAATCCGGGGTGCTTGGTTACTGCAACTCAAACAAATGCCTTGCTCCCTCCCAGCATTCATGCTGGGATGGGAAGTTTGGGAGAGAAGCTGCGTTTGCACAGGCCTTCTCTTTCTTCCTTCTTAGGGGCTACCTGTCAGCAGGAAATACGTTCTGGTCTAGCCCGCCCTGCTGGGAGCTTTTCAGCTTAGGCCTGTGCTGTCCAGTGCTGCCTGTGACTGGCAGGATAAGTCTGTCTACTGTCCAGTTGGATAAGCTCAGCTGTCTATATTAGTTTTATCAGTAATAAAGTTAGTATGAAGGAGGACCCCCAAAATGGAATTTATTATTAAAAACTGTGTATTTATTCTCACGTTTAACCTTCAGTCACCTTCAAAATACTCTCCATTTGATGCAACACACCGATCAAGATGTTTTTTCCAGTGTTCAAAACAGTCTAAGCTCGTAGATTTTCATGCTTTTTAGTGCTTCTGCCATTTTTTGTTTTACCTCTTCCACATCAGCAAAATGTTTCCCTTTGAGGACTTTTTTCCATGGGGCAAGATGGGGTGAATAGGGATGGTAGGGCACAGGAGTCATGCTGTTTTTGGTCAAAAACTGCTAAACACTCAGAGTGGGGTGGGCAGGTGCACTTGCAAATCACCCATCAAGAAATAGGCAAATGCATTAAGAGTCTCCAAAAGAAAATTCACTGAAACCAAACACAGCCTCTCACAACAATGCCAGCTGGTACACTGATACAGATGGGATCCTAGAACACTCATCTAGCAGGGAAAGCCCATCGTACTACATGGGGCCACCCTTCAGAAGATAATTCCATTTGAGGGGTCCCCCCTCATAAATATTTCCATTTCTCCTCTGCCTTTCTCTACTGTTGAATTGGTTCAAAATTTGGGAAAGGAGGAAGTGTACTATTTTTAGTGGCCCAGTCCCCATCTTCCATGGGGCGGGCAGTGAGGTGGCCTCCTTCCTTCTCTAGTCTAGTGCTATGAAAAAATGCCACGCCCTGCTTTCCCAAGGCTTCCCCATGCGCTTGTCAAAAATTCAAACATGAACACTGTTACTTCCTCATCCTCACTACGGCCATTCTATGCCCCTGAAGGTAGCAGATAACACAGATTGTCCAGGAAACTGTCACGCATAGGCTATCGGGGAAAGAAACACCCAACAATTAATACCTTGAGATGTTATCTTACTACGTATTTCACTTAATTAAAATTGGAGAATGATTTGTTTGAAATATGTAATTTTAAGGGTCAAACAAACAATGATATTTAGTCTACTTAACAATGGTGTTATAAGCATATTTTGTCACCACTCCTGTTGTCACGTGCTCGGGGCCCCGCCCTCACCAGAGGAGACGGACAAACGGGCTGGTGGGTGCCTGAGGGTCTGAGAGATTTGGGGAGACCCACTTCATCTCACAGGCCATCCAGCATCACTACGTCATTTCTTCAGAATGTTCTAATTCTAGTGGCCTTGACACTGGAAGTCACAACAAATACTAGGAAGCAGGGATAAAAAGAAAAAGGAATTCAACAAAATATCACCTAGGTCAGGGTGCCCGGGCTAGAAAAGTTAGCGTGGGATGAATTACCTGTTATAAATCCTCTGTTAGGTCCACATTCCCTAAAATACCATCTGTCATCATATAAAATCAACCTCTAGGGGCTGTAGATAAATACGCAAAATCAGAAGCCTACAGCCCCTAAACTCTGAGTGCCCCCAAGGTTCCCTTGCCAGTAAGGGGTGAATGTTAATTGAAGGCTCCCACTGTAATACCTGCCTTAATCCTAAGCATTCTAAGAAACCCTTTCCCTGGGCGAAGTGGTAGTAGGGAGAGGGGCCTCTCAGTTTTTACCTCTAAATCTTATAAGTGGCTTCTAAACTAGGAAAGAATTACAAGACACATACATCCAGGCAGCAAGATTCCATGCACTTCACTTATTCATTCCAATTAAAGGTTGTTATAGTACATTTATTCTCGTCAATGTTTTCAACACACCCTATTCAGTATACATCAAGACTGCAACAGGGAAGGAGGGGAAACTAATACAAGGGTGTGCTGGGAAGCTAGTCCTTGTTATGAGCAACTGGGGTTTGATCTCGCTGGAGTGGGCCTTAGAATTATCCACGTTAGGGACACAAGGCAGGAGCATTCATCCACCAGCTCTGGTCAGGAGTCGCCCCGCGGTGTTTTAACTTGTTTGGACTTCATATGACTGCAGAGCCAAAATAAGAGAAAAGAGTACAGCTTTTGCAAGCATGATTGGGCTCACCGTTAACTGCCAGAAGAACAAGGGGGTGTATTCCGGTTTTCCCATTTGGCCTTTCCTTCCTCATCAGTACCTCGGCCTCCCAGCGGCAGATGCAATGCTGTTCATTTGTTAAGCCCGTAGCCACGTGCATCTATGAACAACCTAGTCAGTAATGCTCCTTCATAGATAAAATGTACTAAAGCCACTAGAAATTGATCTTAATATTTTAAGTACTCTCCCAATGCACCATCCCTTGTTTTTCACGCTTTTTATAGGGTGGCAGTATTATGCAATTCTCCAACTAAGGGCTATGTCCTCAAACTCTATTAGAATGTGCTTGTAAAATCAACCATTGTGTTTATGTTAGGCAATGAGGGCAGGGCTGATGCTGGAGAGAACTGTATCAGAACCCAGCATCTAAACTGACTAATCTCAACCAAATCCAAGGCTGTTTTATGAGACAATCTCCGTAGCAACTGAAGAATCAGAGTAGAAAATTCCTGAGTGAAAAGTTGTCCCTGTTGCCAGATCAGCCCATGTTTTGACAGATTGTAATAAGGTCATCAAAGGGTCTCAAGACTGTCACACAAGTGTTGACGTGGTGGGAATTTGTCATGGCATGTGTCCTCTAAGTCATGAAAATACTCAAAAAGAATTTAACAAGGCTGATAATTCTAATCAAATTTATTAATGGTTTATATATTTTAAGATCAATCAAAAACTAAAAATCAATCAAGCAGAAGTTCTTTCTTTATACATATAACTAACCTACCTAGCATTTTATCTTTCTAAATACTGTCAATTTATATAGCACTGTAAATACGTGATTTCACTGGATTAATGACATAAAGCAAAAAATAAGTTTCCGTATCATTTAAAAATTCATAGATATGGTCCAGACTTTTAAAGCTGAGTATTATGAACTTACATGTTAGGTAAGCCCATTTTCACTGGCAAATCACAGGGGGAATTTTAAAACACCTTCCACCCTGACCCTTCCCCCCATTTTCACGCCATCCGTCTATGAAGGTTTGTATGTGAATGGGAAACGAGCTCCCGTTTCAGAGACACTGGTCCCCCAGTGAAAACGCCAAGGGAGGAAGCAGTGAAAAACACAGGATGCACTATGACCCACAGGGATCCTTCAGAGACATTGTCTATAAAGGAGTACACAAGTCCAGAAAATGAGACTAAGTATCTTAAAAATTGAGTCAGATGCTGGACAAAAGAATGATGTCCCTGTCAATTAACCACTGATTCCAGATTAGGTGAATTCACTGTTCTGGAAGGATCAAAGGTAATTAAAAGTCATAAGGAAGAATTAAAGAAGTAGGGGCTAAAGAATTAAAGAGTAAAGGCGGGACTATGGATCCCTATGTTACTTTCACTTTTCCCAAAAAACCCAGGAAAAAAAGATGGTAAAGAGATACTTTTTTAAAAGCACTGACTAATTCCAACAAATAGAAAAGAAAGAGGAGGTCATAGTGTTGGAACTTGAAGAGCAGATATTAAGAGTGGTGGTTACTTCACAGACTCAAGACAGCAGGCGAAACAGCAGCAACCTGACTTTTCCCACAGGTACCTGAAAGGCCACCTCACTTTGGGAGGGAAGGTAAAGGCACAGATGCAAACAGGGAGACCGGTGGGAGGTCCATCTAAGCAGCAGTTGGATCCTCTCCCCCTCCACACAGACAGGAAACTGCCCCGCCCCCATGGCCACTGGGGCAGAAGTACAAAAGGTAGAACCCAAGGGGTCTGGGCTCGAGGACACTGGGCACAGCTGAGGGCGGGGTGCTTAATGGAAAGAGCGGCATTGAGAGAGTATTTACAAACTACATGCTGAGACTTTTTCAGCCCTCTTCCACAACTTAGCTCCTACCACACAGCTACGTCTACACTCCAGGCTGAAGTGTCCTTCTCTGGGGAACCTGAACAGCCCAAGAGGAAAAACCAAAAAAAACACGGACTTAAGGGGTCCCCAGTGATCAGCCTACAGCTAACAAACCCCATCTACACGCTCAGAGCATCCATTCAGTCTCTTACTGTTCACTCTTAGAGTAAGGTGCCAGCCATGGACCATCAGACTTCTGAGGAAAGCCTTTAAAACACAGAAAAGCAGCCTGGGGTTAGGGGCTGGAGAACACTGTGCAGGAAAATGTCAGAACTTATCTGCTGATACTACATACATGAGACAAGACCAGGATGTTATTTAAAATAATAAAATAAAAGAAACATTTAGAGAGTAAATGAAAAGCACGTGGAAACTAACACAAAAGAAATGAAAAACTTATCAAAGGTTTGGGATATAAAGTAGAGAAAATTTGCCAAGAAGTGGTATAAAAATATAAGGTGATGGAAAAAGAGAAAATAAGTATAGAGAAGCAGTACTAGAGTTCCGATACCCAAATAAATGGGGCTTCTAGAAAAAAACTGAGCAAATGAAAGAAATCATCAGTGGAATAATTCAAGAGAACCATCCAACTCTCAAGAACAAGAGTTTCAAGGGTTCAAAGGGCCCACCAAGACTCCGGCACAATGAATGAAAACAGACCCATGCAAACGAACATCACAGGAATTTCAGAAATGTGGGAACAAAGTGAAGATCTTCCAAGACTCCAGAGAAAAAGGACAGTTCACACACAAAGATCAGGAATCATAAAGGCTTCATAAGTCTCAATAGCAACATAAAAGAAAGAATTCAATGATACAGTGTCTTCAAAATAAAGGTAAACTATTTCTAATCTAGAATTCTATACCTAGCCAAGCTAACATTTAAATGTGAAGGTAGAATAGTGACCTTTTTAGACCTGCAAGGTGTCAAAAATGTACCTCCCCCCTTTTTTGAAAGCTACCAGGAGATGGGCTGCACCAAAACAAGGGCATAAATTTTAAGATGGAGACAAACAGATAGCCAGAGGGACAGAGATCATACGTTCAGGAACCAGGGAATCCAACGAAGAGAGAGATAAAGGGAACACCTAGGAGATCCCAGGGTGACAGTTACGCTCAGCAAATTGAGGATAAGCAGTCCTACTTGGAACAGTTCAGAGTTTTAGAAGATATTCTTCAAGAAGAAGAAATGTATAGAGCACTCAGCACATGGGATGTTGTAAATGAATGCAGAGAAATTTTAACACAGAATTTGGGGTTAAATCAGTGATAAGTAGATAAAAAATACTAAGTAATCAATCAAAAAGATAATGATCATCTCCAGGAAAAAAAATTGCCCAAAGATTAAAATAATATTTTAATAATTCATTGTCAATAACGTTTACATGGTCATAATAATGTAACCACTAAGTATTTATCCAAATTTTTATATAACTATCGGGTTGGCCAAAAAGTCTGCTTAGCTTTTTCCGTAAAATAAAAGACACATTTTTCATTTGCACCAATAACTTTATTAATTTGGATAATTTGAGTATGTCGGCTATCTCCTGCTATTGGTTTCTAGGGGGTAGAGGCCAGAGGTGCTGCTATTCTTCCAATGTATAAGACAGTCCCACAGCAAAGAATTATATGGCCAAAATGTCAATAGTACCAAGAAACTTTGCAAACCACTTTTCACACGTTCAATCAGTCTCAGCACCTTCTCCACACACGGCACAAGTCTTTTTTTTTGTTTCAGTTGTGTTTTTACTTTTCTTCAAGTAATAAAGCGTAATATGCCAAAAATGTTGCATATTTTCTTCCATCTTCAATATTATAATGGCTGCATAAAAATTCACCAATTTTGAGGAGTTTTTTTTTAAATGCATGCTGACATACGATCTAAAAAATTGTTTCAAATGAAGTTAAGGACAACTACACACTACTAGAGCCATCATACAGAAAAAAACAAATGAACTTTTTGGCCATCCCAATATACTGAAAGAACAACTGGGAAGTGAGAGTGTGTGTGTAAGTGTGAATGTATGTGTGTCTGTGCTGGGGATGAGGAGTTGGGTAACAGACAGCTAAGTTCTCATCTTCTGCAATAAGAAGTCAATAGACGATGCCTAAAACTCAAAAATTAAGAAGTCCCATTGATATGTAGGTATCTGGCGTTGATATAAATAATAAAATGAAAGAGCTGGAAGTACTCGGCTTGGGGGAGAAGGAAACTGGAGTCTGTGCGTGGTGAAGGGGAAGGGCGGGCCGTGTGGGAACCTCAAGTTTGGGGGGCAAACCCTGCAGAGCCTTTAGCTTTCAGCCACGGGCGTGTATCATTCTGATAACAACCAAGAGGAAAGGAAGGGTGAAAGAAGGGAGAGAGGGAAGGGGTGAGGAGGGTGAGAAGAGGAAAAAATTAGAGACCTAGTAGAGATAAAAATGAGAGGCAGCCTAACTGATCAAATGTGGTTTTTATAGAAAATTTATATTTTAGACTAAAGTCTAAAAATTTTTTAAAAAACTGTAAGACTTAAACAAATCTAAAGTGGGTTTATGTGTCTCCTTGCTCTCAATTGTACATTCAACTGCCAAATGGCAGCATGGAAAAAGAAAGTTCTCAAGCTTTCTCCCCAAATCTCCTTCCTCCCATCGTTTGTCAGTGCTGAGACGTTCATATACCGCTGTTTTGTTCCCCCCCTAACATTCTGAGCAGGCTCTCCATTCTCTATGATGCCAGGCCACCATCAGCTTTCCAAACTGATCCGCCTGCATCCTGTCCATTCTCTATCACGGAGGCAGAGTGATCTTTCTAAAAACTTCAAAGCCAATCAGACCACTTTCTTGCTTAAAACTCTTCAATGGCGTGCAGTGCTTTGTAATAGGCTTTGAACTCCTTCACCTGGCAGTAAGACCTCACGATCCGACCTCTGACTACCTCGTGAATTTCATTTCCTGACATTCCCAGGAATGGCCTTCCCATCCTGTCCATCTCCGAGTTCTGGCCAGCCACACTGAGGTCCTCTGCTGGTCTTGAAGCCCAGGCTGCTCTCACCTCTGAGCCTCTGCTTGCCGTGCCCTTTATTCTAAAAGTTCTTAAACTAAAATGATATGCAAAATTATGTGTGAGTGTATGTGTCTATGTACGTATACAAGAAAGCATATGCATAAAAACTCGCAAATGATTTTGACAGTATTTATAAGTCCCCTGAACACCAATTTTAGACCCCACTTTAAGAGCCCCTTCCTTAAGGTATAAGCAAGTTTATACCTGATATCAAAAAGTTCCCAAACATATTATTCAGTTTTTGCACACAAAGCATATATGAGTTGTTAATATAATAGTCAACATTAATTATCAGTATCAACTGTCTTCTATGTCACTGGACTGTTCTCCATTGCCCTTCTTCCCAAAGGAAGTTAGTTAAATCATTAACGAAAGTTGCTGTCCCTGAGAAGGGGGTCACTCTAGTAGAAAGCACCCCTCCACTGTTTGGAGAACAGCCAGACCCTAGAATGCGAATACTTTTGCCTTAGAAGAATGTCTGAGCATGTTGTTACGAAAAAAAAAATTGGATGATATTAGATGAACAGCTGTGCAGAAAGGGGAATGTAAAAATAAAAACTGCATGTTGGAGCATCAAAATAGTAACCATGTACAGTACGTGACTGTTTTTAATCAGATGAAGATTGAAGCTATTACATTTCAAATCAAATGTTATAAATTAGTTCAAGAATGCAGCTGAGCTCTCATTTAATTAGAAATGTCCATGTTTAAATCATGAGGTACAGTAGCTGCCAATGAAGCAAAAGGGCGAGGGAAGGGAGAAATGCTGTGTCCAGACCCTGCGATCATCGACTGTCTCCTCCGCAGGACGAACATCTGGGGCGGACTAGTCCTGATGTCATGAAGAACTTCATGTACTAGCTAATTTGAGATTTAATGTAATTGAACGCAATTGTTTTGAAGACAATTAAAGTCATTATTCTGGTCTGGACAATTCTGGACTCTTCATTTTTGTGTGAGACATATTTTTCTCCCATGTAGAATTTTAACTCTTTCTTGGACAAAAAATGAAGCAACCGTTGGGCCAAGATCCTGCTGGGAAGCGATCCTTGGACTGTCAGGTCATATTGAAACGGAGCACCACAGTGAGGTTCTCCTCTGGAAACAAGTCTCATTTCCTACTCCTAGTGCTTGATGTAGCTCAGCCAGAGTCCAAATCTACATCCCAAACGTTAGACGATTCACTATTAAATAAAAATGAGGCAACATCATAGAGGGATTTCTGAGGTCATACAGAGAAGAATGCAATTATCCTAAGGCGGACTTTTCCCCGAAGGTTATGAGCCTCTGCATGTCGTAATTAACCATGGTGCAGCGAGACAGTCCAGGCAAAAGGTCTTTCTTTTCTCCCAATTTGCCTAATTCAAAAACACCTCAAGTGACATAGCTCAAATTTTCCAAATTAAACTTACCCCTGGGGCTGAAATCAAGCATGTGACAGTTCAGTTCTAAAGAAAATCTTAAAGAGAGTCGTGCATAGGGGAAAAAGGGGGGAAAAGTCAGAGGAAAAAGGGTTAGAAGTTAACATTTAAGTGGTTTTTCAACCTCATCATTACCCCTGCTCAAGAAAATAAGACACAGATGGGCAAAGCACACCATCGTTCTGCCCTGAAGAGTAGAAGGAACTCATTAGAAACGACTGTTGTTTCCTCCTGACCCATCCTGTGTTTGTAAAGGACTAAATGGTTGGTTTGCTGCATCCCACAGCAGTTAGGACCCTGGGGTGTCAGGAGGTAGAAGGTGGAAGGATGAATCACAAAGACACAACGTGCCACCGCGACAGTGAAAGCTTCTCATTGACACAAGTGTTCAAGGTCGACTTTTCCCAGGGAACTGAGGAGTGATGGCATGGTCACGAGCTGTTCTGGTCTGTAAAAATGGTTTCTGTTAGGAGAGAACACACCGCCCCCAACTTTCTCTTACTTCGGGCCACCGCTCCACACTCTTCCACTCCAACATCAGCGAGAGGATAAATGGGAATCAGGTCCACTGCTCCCAGACAAGGGTGGATTCCCTCCTGAACCTCCATATCGATAGACTGGAAGGCCTCCAAGCAGGCAGCCAGAACAGAATTGCCTCAAAAAGGTAACATTGTAAAAAACAATCATTAAACTTTCGAACACAGCTCAAGAAGCAGCTACATTTTATTGTCCCACTGGTGGTTTTTCTTTTGTAATCTGTGTAGATTTTTTTCAGCCATAATAAAGAACAATAAAAGATCTAACATTTCCCCTTGTCCCACCTCCCTACTGTCCTAAAGTTTCACATTTCTTCCAGCTCTGTATTCCCCAAAGTGGAGTAATTATGCAATGTTTATTCGTCTTAAACACCTTTGTATTTTTTTTACAATTGGTTACTCTAAACCTTTTCAATTTTATCAAATTAACTAGATAAAATTCCTTGTTATTTTCAGAATGTGTTATGAATTTGTATTAAAATATATATACAACCATAAAGTTTTAAAAGCATGAGTATTTCAGTTTTGCTCATCCAATAGATTTTTGTTAAATTGTTTTATCTAAATACATATTATAGACACCTCAGAGTTTTATGTTATTACTCTGAGATTTTATGAGCAGTACAGTATGACCATTTTAACAAGAGATAAACAGCAAAGAAGCGAATTTTACAACTCATGATTAACATTCAAGATCCTTTGCCTTCTGTTTGTTGGGAGTTATCAGCAGCTCTTTGTTCTTCAAACAAACATACCTTTCAAAAAAAGGACAATCTGCTGAGTTAAAATAAAGTTTATTTTAAAATATTTTAAACCATTTACTAAGAAATGTTAATACAAGTTCTTGTTTAAACAACTATGATCCTTCAAATTCAAGTGGTCCCACTAAACCTTATAACACGAGACACGAAACCCAATTCATTTCAACCCATGAACCAACTCAAGACTTTGGGCTCCCAACACAAAACACAACTGCTTAGCATGTTTCCTCCTACGCCGACTTATCGCTGAAATCAAGGCTGGCTTCAACACTACTACTCCACAGGCGAAAACTTGAAGATGGTTTTCTTAACCACAAAGGTATCTGATCATTTTGGGAAAGAATGGTATTAACTCTTGGGCCCCAAGGTTCATTTTAATGAAGAGGAAATGGGAAATGTTTGAGATGTGTATGTTCAGAAAAATGATAAATATAGTTTTGAGGTAGACTCTCCATCTAATGAATTATTCAGATTTGAAGAGTAAATCAATGATTAAAGAGCATTCAGGTCTATCTGAAACCTACCCTTTTTCACACACACATATGTAGAGAAAGAAACTGAAATCTCACCTAATTCATCAACAGAAGCTGCTATAGTAATGACTGATCTGTTGTAGTCTTGGTCAGAAAATATATTGAGCACTGATACTTCAGGATGTTTCCTCCCTGTAAAAAAAAAAAAAAAAAAAATATATATATATATAATATGTTTTATTATATATATAATTTATGTGTAAATTATATATAATATATGTAATATATCTCATATATTATTAAATATATGTTGCATACTATTGAATTATATATAATAATATATATTACATATTAACATATTTTATGTTATATACCTTATATATATTAAATTCAATATAAAAATTCTGGGGCGTGACCTCTGAAGCGTCATTGACTAATCATGAAGTCCATGGGTAGCAATGTTCGCTTCTCATAGCGTCTTTCTGTATAACTAGATGGTTCATCGCAGACAGTAGCCTTTGGTATCTCTTAACTCAGTCTAAGATGGTATCCTCTTCTTTCAATTGCCACATTATATCACTCTAAATTCTGGTCCTTATCAATCTCGTCTTCTAGGCCTAATCGAGTTTTCCTTCCCAAACCCAGAAATCAAACTGTCTGCGTGAAAATCTGACATCTGGAAAAGCTAGGATAGGCCAATTAGTGCCTGAAGCAGAGGTTTCTGGGACGCATGCACCTGTCCATTAGAAACTGTTCTGACGCCACCATCTCCTTTTCAGGGGCCACCAACAGCCTTCAGATGTTAATGACTTCCAGCTTTCAGTGGCTTGTGACTCACTTGAATGTGTAACCTCAAGGAGAAAGCTGCCATGCCCTATGTGGCAGCCACACATAACCCCGAAGTTATTTTTGAAGTTTACAAGCTGGGTTCAGCCCCTTTAAAAGTCCCCCTTAAGCCTGCAAAAGCTAATTCAAAGTGAAGGACAAAAGTTTTCAGGCGGTAATTAAACCTTTCTCTATGCCATTATACCTTTGTCGCCCTGTCCCCTGGCAGCTTAACAATTAATCTTTTCAGAAGAGAGGAAAACTAAGTTACATGCAGGAACTACAGGGCTTACGGCGGCCCTATGGTATTAACTTTAATAATATGAAAGGATAAACTGTGTCACTTGCTCATAGCCAAATGAGCATCTATACAGACCTGCCCTGGTGTAGGTCTAGAATTTATAACTCGGGTTTCTTTACCTAAGACTTTTTAGACCATTAAATGTTTTCACATTACTTAATGAGAAAAATTATAGGTGATGCGGTTTTATTCCACTTACTTAGAAATAAATGCCTTTAAAGTATTTGTAAAACAATAGGTCATTTTCTTAACTAGTGCTACCTTCTCTGCATTTTCATAGCTATAAAAAATAAAGCAAGAACGAGATCATACAATGGCCTTTTAAATGTATTTTTCAACATACTCTAGCTCCTAGAAGAAAAAGGATGATTTTATTTTTTTCATCCTAAATTTCTTCTGAAAAGCTTTTATTCTCAGTTTCATGACCCAATTGAATCAAATGCTGAAAGAATGAAACACTTTCTCCTGCAATTTCTAAAGCATGCACATAGAAAAAAATTACTGCTGGCAGGAGGAGCTGTCAGTCTGAATCTCAGCAGAAGTAAATTGTTTGGTATTTGTAAAGGAGTATAATAGCTATAATTCCATTTGAGTTGCTGCCACTAATAAGCTGATAAAAACTGTGAGTTAAGACCCAGGCGTCCATCAGTGTGTGGCTTCCCCAAATGTCTCTGCACATTCATTTAATCACAGAGACAGGTAACCCAATCCCATTACATGTACTGTGTCTGACAATGAGGGGCCCAAATGGGCTCTTCCTACAAAGAGAATGCAAAAGCACAGCTGTGTACTGACTCCAGAGGGTTCTTCTTATCAGCATTATCGGGAATTTTCATAGACGTTTCTAGCTCCTGCAAAGTTGCAAGACAGTAATTTAAATGTGCTCAATCGTTAGCTAAAGGAAACACTTCTTTCTCATGAAAAGCAATAACTAAATCAAAAATGACAATCAGAAATTAAAATCTACTGTCCAAAGTGCTTTGAGACTGTTGTCCCGATGCTCACCTATTGCCAAAAAAAACTTCATTTAATATCAAGGCTTTCTATTTAAACAATATGAAGTCTGTAAATACACTGTGTCTTGTGTATGTGAGTAAAAACAAATGATGTCTAGAACCGTTTCATTACATGAACATTTCAAAAAGGGTGAAAAAAAGGAAAGTACTCTCTCTCGTAGTAAATACTGGCCCAGGGAGTAAGGAGGCTTGAGTTCCAGTCTTCTGAACTGCTAAGTGATCTAACCCAAATCACTTAAATGAAATTGCCTAAGAGTCTTTACCCAAGGAAAAATGTAGTAGAAATAATAATGCTGTAATGATAGCATGGGCTTTGCTGGCAGGCGTGCTTTGAGAAGTAGTTGATGTATAGCAAGTTTACTTTTTATGTAACCTGCTGAATAAAAAGCATAATGCCCAGTTATGCTCACTATATTAATGACCAAACAAACAGCCTATGAAGAGAATCTTTAACCTTTATGTAACTATACCCTCCTTAGGAGCCTGTCACTATCCTGAACAGTGGCTATTTCAGACAATCACTTTCCAATGTCAAGAACTGTGTTGCTGAGCACAGGTAGGCATTTGGAAAAGATCATATGAGCACACCTGCGTGACTGCTCTATCTCAGTACCTGGGGGTCCTGCAGAAGCTGTAACAGCCCAAGAACAAGGGGTAAACTATGGAGACAGGGAAGTGTTCTATGGATACTGTCTGCAGAGTATAAAAATTACTACATTATCAAAACACTACATAGCTGTTGTTCCTACCATTTTTTCCAAGAAGAGCTGCTTTTGCTATGTTCTCAACAATGTGTTTTCTTCTGGCTTCTGAAATGTTTAGTAAACAGGCAGCCAAACGGAGCCCCAATCTGGAGGAAGACATGCTGATTTTTTCTAGAATAGGAGAAAAAGGAATCTTCATTTTGGTCTCTACAATTCATTCATATTTTCAAGTCTGTTCACCATTAAAAAATCACGGCTCTTTGGAAACCAGTTAGTCGTAATACTAACACATCCCTTTTCATTCCTGGGGAACACCTAAGTGATGAAGTCCTCAGATTGACTCATCAGGAAACTATGTGTATGTGCCATGCACATATGAACATTAATGACACTAGAAAATAACGTTCACGTTATTCAGACTGAATTCTGTGGTGGAAGTGAAACTTTTTCATTAAAATGTCACTGCCTTTGAAGCATAGTCCTCCTTAGTTGATCTCTGTTTTCCAGGTCTTTTCTATGTAACAAATAAGCATGATCCTTCTGTTAAATGAGACTTACTGGGGAAATGGCAAAAAAAAAAAAAAAAAAAAAAAGAGGGAGAATGAGGGAGATTATTTAACATGCTGATTCTTACAAAAACATTTTTTTTCCTCTAGCAAAAAGAAATAAAGAGACTCATTTGAGGGCTTTAAATGATAACTATTTGACTAAGTTCCTCTTCTTGCACTTAGATCTCCAAAGTTTCTAAATCAGTTTAAAATCTTTTCACAGGACTCTGTACCTTGAACTGAAAGCTGACATGTACTCTGGTATGCTACTCCACAATGCCAAAAATGTGACTGATTCTTTCATTGAAAACGGATTAATTGCACACATTTTGGAGATTGCTTTGATTTTCTGTAGCACTCTAGAAAGGCATTTTTCAACTATTTTTCCTTACCTCAAACGATATGAATTGAACAAATTGAACTCAAAATACTGAGAGAATTCCCATCTTCAAGATCAGACCATCGTATTTTGGCCTTTTAAATATCATACCTAACATGAATGTAGCCCTCGTGAATTCGTTCAACAAATATTTGACAAAGTTCATTCTGTGTCAGGTAACGTCCTCCACGTGGGGGATCCTTCAGTGAACAGTGTGCAACTCTGAGACAAACATTCGGCTCTTGAGTTTAAGGAAATGTGCTGGGTGCGAACAGCAGCGCACTCGATGCATAGACCCACTAGCTCCCATTCACTAGGATTATTGGCCTCATCGTATTAATCTGGGAGCATGGGGCTCACGGTTAGTTCAGGTTTTCATATTGTGACCATCAACGCACTGAAAATTCATAAAAATACGGTCATTAGGTTTTCCCAGACATTATTAACGTTGTTGTAATAAAGCAGCTCAGACCTCGGGTTTTTATGTAAACAAAAAATTGCTTTACACAAGGGGTGTGGGCGTCTTCTGGCTTTCATTTGTTTTCGGTGTGTTTATGTAGCTTAATTGTCTCATCAGGCACTTTCCCAACATAATTATGCTTTTTAACAAATGGTGTTTATGGCAACCCCTAACAATGCAAAAGAAAGGATTAGTTTCATCTTCTCGTTCCACGTTTTGATTCCCTGTGGACAGCTAAATCATACAAAGATGGTGTTAGGAAAATCTACCTTCACAGCAAAAAACTCAGCAACAGCACCAGGCTCTTGCAGAGCATTAAGGCTTCAGTCAAAAAGGTAAGAATTTCACCCCCGCTAACAAAGTGACCGAGGGCAAGACCTCTGCCCAATACTTGGGGGACAGTGGGATCCTAGACCACCCACCCTTTCCAGCACCATTCGGAAACTTCCGGCAACAGACCAAAAACCTGCCTTGGGCCTGAGCCGAGTGGAGCAGTTCGGGAAGCTTCTGCCAAATCACCAGCCTCCTGCGCACGCACCACAATTAACACTTTCAGGGTCGCAGAGAGACTCGCCGCCCAGTCGGAAGCTCCTGCTACGGTTGGAACCTGCGGCTGGGCATGCCCCGCCCCGGTTCCTGTGTGGAGTCCCAGGTCCAGGCGCACCGAAGGGTAATCCGAGGGACTCGGCAAGAGCGCCAGAGGATTCCCCGGGTGCCCCCACGGGGTCCCCTGGGAGCACGGTCTACGAGACGTGAAGCCCGGGACCCACTCGAACCTGTGGCCTCTCCGTGGTTTAGGAGAACGGACCTGTACGCTAGGAGGAGCGAAGGCACCAGAGGGTACCTCCCTGGAGTCGCTGTGCTTGACCTGCGCGCGCAGTTTTACGCAACCAGCCCCGCCTCCCGGGTGCCGAGGCACTCTCCCCGCAGCGTTCTCTCTTTGACCCTGACCCTGGCCCTGAGGCTGCCACCGGCCACTACGCTGTGTGCTCGCGTTCCCGAAAGTTCAATGTTCTTTGTAGAGTTGACTCTTCCCTTCTGCTTTCAGCTTGGAATTCTTCAGTTTTCTCCGTGAAAGTAAATCAATGACTTTCTAAAAGGGCATTAGGATCCAATGATGAGGTCATTACCAGTTGATCATACACCAGCAGGGGGCACGTCTGTCTGGTTTACAGGCACACATACACACACACTCCTTTGGTAAACTCCCTCCTGAGAAATACTCCCGCGGGTGCTTGTAAATATGAACTGGACCCACCTCAGGACAAAAGCAGTACTTGCACATAACCATTTAGTCAATGTGACAACCAACATGAACCGAGCATTAAGCATTTCCCTTTTTTTCTAGGCCAGTGAACTTCAAGAACATATTTCTCTTCCAAAAAATCAAGACCTGCTTTTTTTTTTATGTAGCAACGATTAAATGTCACCATTTTGATCCAGTTTCGTTCCTAAACTGAAATAATCACTAAATAACTACTTTGACAGAATAAATTAATTTTTAAATCTATTTTTTATTTTCTAATTATACTTTTTAAACACAGACTTGAGGAAATTAACATTTATGTGGACATTTGGTTTCTAGCCTAATGTGGCATAAAAATAAGTAACATAATGAGTGTTAAAAAAAATCAAGTTCATGATGCTTCTCACATCATCATCATTGTACTTAGATGTCACAACAGTATTATGTGCGATTGTGTCAGATCCAGCCTTCCCCATCTCGGAGTGTTGGCAGGTAGGAGGGTTGTTGGCAAGAGGAGGGGTGTTAACCTCAGGATCCTGGATCCATTCCAAGGCTGGTAATTACATTCTGCCAGCCAAAATTCATCCCATAATTTTAATTGGATAAATCCTTTCTGGCCTAAGCTACTGCAATGCCTGTCAAACTGTTGCCACATTTCACCCCAGAGGTGTCTGTGTTTTAGTTGCAAGAATCAGTCCCTTTGAGGTTGGCTTATCAGTTTAAATCCTCAAGTGCTTTGGGATCCTATGGAATTAAATATATATTTAAGTGGGTTTTTTCCTACTGAATCTGCATAGAAATGTATAAAATAGATTTATAGTGATGTTAATACCTAAAAACCAATAGCCATCTAATGTCAGCAGATAATCTTGAGGGCTTTTTAATCAGATCGATGTTCTGATTTTCTCTTCTTTCCTTTTGAGAGCTTTTATTACATATTGATTTAGCTTTCAATTTCCAAAAAGTACTTCAATGTCCAAAAGTTGACTTCCATGAAGGATGACGGAACTGTATTCCATCTTTGCAAACAATTCTATGACGGGACTACTTGCTAAAATGAAAGAGTAGTAGCATTACGTCCGGTATTATCGTATCCCTGCAGGAAAAAGTGTGACAACTCAGGGCTTTGTGGTTCTAGCTGTAGACAATGCCAGAACTAAGGCTTCTTCTCCACTTCTCCCTTACAGGGCAGACTGGGCATCAAGTAAGATAACGTTTCTGAAAGCATAAACAGCAGGAGTTGGTAAACTTTAGACCCTTACTCCACTCTTTGTCATCAAACACACATGGGGAGAAAGCAGGGCCCGAGCATTCTTTATGAAGGGGCATCACCTGGCCCTGCCTATGGACTGGCAGCAGGTCTTTTGGGAAAAGACAAGGACACACATATTGGCAACTCTGGTGAGAAGTTTAGCAATAAGATAGAAAGTAATCATTTTATTCCCTTCAAGAATAGAAAGGTACCTTCGGTGTTAGTTGAGCTCTACCACATGTAACCCTGCCCATGTTGTGACTTAAAAGAGCTGTATGTCACCCTGACAATGTATGTGCATCAACCTCTCATTTTAATTTTACTTAGCATGCTTTGGAGGGATTTTTCATGCTTTTTGGGTGAATGTGCTACGATGACTCCTCGTTTTCCCCTCTAAGTCCATGTTCAGGGCATTGATCCCTTTGCTCATTATGGTTCCTGTCCAGACACAGAAGCACTGGGAGAGAGCACAGCTAAAAGTCCCGTGTCAGTTCCACCAGTGACAACTGTTTCCTGACACTCCCATCGGTGCCCTGGAAGACAAAGAGGACACATTTCTGTACCCTTCATTTCATTTTTGCAAGCAGAGAGAACATTGCTCTTGTAGGAACCTCCTCTGGCCTACCGGAGCCGAGGTGGTAGAAGGGAAAGCTTGTATTCCAGTGTGGCTCCAAGGATCTACTGGCACCCAGAGCCTCGGTTCAGCTTGAGCAGAACTGAGACTAGTGTGAGCGAGTGAGACATTCACCTTGGGAGCAAAATTTAAGTGGGTGCCAAAAAACTCAA